>VSMD01067332.1:0-19649 GCA_008750895.1 Mirza zaza
AATGGGATTGTTGGGTCAAATGGTAGATTTACTTGTATCGCTTTAAGGTATCTCCAAATTGCTTTCCACAGAGGTTGAACTAGTTTGCAGTCCCACCAGCAGTGTAGGAGTATTCCTCTCTCTCCGCATCCACGCCAGCATTTGTTGTTTGGGGTCTTTTTGATAAAGGCCATTCTCACTGGAGTTAAGTGATATTTCATTGTGGTTTTGATTTGCATTTCTCTGATGATTAGAGATGTTGAGCATTTTTTCATATGTTTGTTGGCCATTCTTCTGTCTTCTTTAGAAAAGTTTCTGTTCAAGTCCTTTGCCCACTTTTTAATAGGGTTATTTGATTTTTTCTTGCTGATTTTCGAGAGTTCTAAGTATATTCTAGTTATCAACCCCTTATTGGATGCGTAGGATGCAAAAATTTTCTCCCACTCTTTAAGTTGTCTGTTTACTCTTATGACTGTTTCTTTGACTGTACAGAAGCTTTTTAGTTTGATCATGTCCCATTTATTTATTTTTCTTGGTGCTGTGATTGCCTTTGGGGACTTCTTCATAAACTCTTTGCCTAGGCCAATGTCTAGGAGAGTGTTTCCAACATTTTCCTCTAGAATTCTAATAGTTTTGTACCTTAGGTTTAAGTCTGTTATCCAGCGTGATTTGATTTTTATGAGAGGTGAAAGTTGTGGGTCCTGCTTTAGCCTTCTACACGTGGCTATCCAGTTTTCCCAGCACCATTTATTGAAAAGGGATTCTTTTCCCCAGTATATGTTTTTGTCTGCTTTGTCAAAGATTAGATGGCTATATGAGGATGGTTTTATATCAGAATTCTCAGATCTGTACCATTGGTCAATATTCCTATTTTTATGCCAGTACCAGATTGATTTAATTACTTCAGCTTTGTAGTATAGTTTGATATCTGGCATATTAATGCCTCCCATTTTGTTTTTGTTGCCTAAAATTGCTTTTGATATTCGGGGTCTTCTTTGGTTCCATAAGAAGTGTAAAATTATTTTTTCTATATCCGTGAAGAATGTTGATGGGATTTTAATAGGTATTGCATTGAATCTGTAGATTAGTTTAGGTAGTACAGACATTTTAATGATGTTGAGTCTGCTGATCCACAAGCACGGATTGGATTTCCATCTGTTTACATCCTCTGCTATTTCCTTCCTTAGTGTTTCATAGTTCTCCCTGTAGAGGTCTTTTACCTCCTTGGTTAAGTATATTCCTAGGTACTTTAATTTCTTTGTTGCTATTGTGAAGGGAATTGAGTCTTTGATTTGGTTCTCGATTTGATTGTTGTTGGCGTATATGAATGCCTCTGATTTCTGTGTATTGATTTTGTATCCTGACACTTTAATAAAATCATTTATCAGTTCCAGGAGTTTCTTGGTGGAATATTTAGGATTTTCTAAATATAATATTATATCATTAGCAAAGAGTGAAAGTTTGATCTCTTCTGCCCCTATTTGGATACCTTTAATTCCACTTTCCTGTCTGATTGCTGTAGCCAGGATTTCCAGAACTATGTTGAATAGAAGTGGAGATAGTGGGCAGCCTTGTCTGGTTCCAGTTCTAAGTGGGAATGCTTTCAAATTTTCCCCATTCAGTATGATGTTGGTTATGGGTCTGTCATATATGGCTTGTGTCATTTTTAGGTATGTCCCTTCTATGCCTGTTTTATTGAGTGTTCATATCATGAAAGGGTGTTGAATTTTTTCAAAAGCTTTTTCTGCATCTATTGAAAGAATCATGGGGTCTTTGTTTTTGCTTCTGTTTATGTGGTGAATTGCATTTATAGATTTACATATGTTGAACCATCCCTGCATCCCTGGGATGAAGCCCACTTGGTCGTGATGGATAACTTTTTTGATAAGCATCTGGATTCGGTTAGCTAAGATTTTGTTGAAAATTTTTGCATCTATATTCATTAGGGATATTGGTCTGTAGTTTTCTCTTTTTGTTGCACTCTTTCCTGGTTTTGGTATCAAAGTAATATTCGCTTCATAAAAGGTGTCAGGGAGGTTTCTGTTCTTCTCGATGTTGTGGAATAGTTTCTGCAAGGAAGGTACTAGTTCTTCTTTGTAAGTGTGGTAAAATTTGCGTGTGAAACCATCTGGACCAGGACTTTTTTTTTAGGGAGATTTTTAATTGCTGTTTCTATTTCAGCTGTTGAGATTGGTCTGTTCAGGGAATCTATTTCTTCCTGGTTGAGCCTAGGGAGGCTGTGTGTTTCTAGAAATTTGTCCATTTCCTCCACTTTTTCCAGTTTGTGTGCATAAATATTTTTGTAGTACTCATAAATTATATCTTGTATCTCTTTGGGATCAGTTGTGATATCTCCTTTTCTGTTCCTGATGGAGCTTATTAGAGATTTATCTTTTCTGATTTTCGTTAGCTTAGCCAGTGGTGTGTCTATTTTGTTTATTTTTTCCAATAATCAACTTTTTGATTTATTGATCTCCTAAATAGCTTCCCTGTTTTCGATTTTGTTTAGTTCTGATTTGATCTTGTTGATTTCACTCCTTCTGCTGGGTTTGGGGCTGGTCTGTTCTTCCTTTTCCAACTCTCTGAGTCATTTCATTAAATTTTCTATTTGTAATCTTTTTGACTTTTGGTTATAGGCATTTATGGAGATAAACTTTCCTCTCAGAACTGCTTTAGATGTGTCCCAGGGGATTTAATAACTTGTCTCTCCATTGTCATTTTCTTCATAGAACTTTTTTATTTCCATCTTGATTTCTTCATTAATGAAGTAATCATTTAGTAGGAGGTTGTTTAATTTCCAAGTTTTTGTGTAGAAATGTGAGTTTCTGTTATGGTTGATTTCTACTTTTATTCCACTGTGATCGGAGAAGACACATGGTATGATTTCTATTGTTTTAAATTTCTTGAGGTTTACTTTGTGTCCTAGGATATGGTCAATCTTAGAGAATGTCCCATGAGCTGATGAGAAGAATGTATATTCAGTGGATTTGGGGTAGAATGTCCTGTAAATGTCAGTCAGTCCGAATTGTTCTAGACTTTTGTTTAAGTCCATTATTTGTTTGTTAATTTTCTGTTTGGAGGATCTGTCTCGTGCTGTCAGTGGCGTGTTGAAATCTTTGGTGATTATGGTATTGCTATTAATCAATTAGTTTAGATCCAGTAAGTTTTGCTATATGAATCTGGGTGCACCTAAGTTGGGTGCATATATGTTTAAAATTGTTATCTCTTCTTGTTGAACTGTGCCCTTCACCATTATATAATGACCCTCTTTGTCTTTCACTACTTTTGTTGGTTTGAAAACTAAGTCGTCTGAAATTAGAACTGCCACGCCAGCCTTCTTTTGG
This sequence comes from Mirza zaza, assembly GCA_008750895.1. Lineage (NCBI taxonomy): Eukaryota > Metazoa > Chordata > Mammalia > Primates > Cheirogaleidae > Mirza > Mirza zaza. Next base: position 3,324 of record VSMD01067332.1, read on the forward strand.
CTTCCACTTGCTTGGAATACTGATCTCCACCCTTTTACTTTTAGTCTATATGCATCCTTGCAGGTTAGATGTGTTTTCTGAAGACAGCATATACTTGGCCTATATTTTCTTATTCATTCATTCAGCCTATGTCTCTTGAGTGGAGAGTTTAAGCTATTCACATTTATTGAGAGAACTGATAGGTGAGGTAGATTACTGTTCATTCTGTTGGGTTGGATGTTGTTGCCTTGATTTCTCTCTTGAGCCATAGCAATATCTGGCCTTTAATCTGTGGGTTTTGGTTGTTTTTATATTCGTGAGGTTTTATTATGGTGTTCCGTGTGTAACACTGTTTTGAGTACTTCTTGTAAGGCTAGTCTTTTCTTGGTGAATTCTCTGACACTTTGCTTGTCTGGGAATGTCTTTATTTCTCCTTCATAGACGAAGCTTAGTTTTGCAGGGAATAAGATTCTAGGCTGTGCATTGTTTTGTTTCAGAAGAGTGAGAATGGGGCCCCAGTCTCTCCTTGCTTGTAAAGTCTCCTTAGAGAAGTCTGATGTTATTCGAATTGGCTTTCCCTTGTAAGTTACTTGCTTCTTTCGTCTTACAGCTCTTAGAAGGGCCTCTTTAATTGATATTTTGGTCAGTCTGATGACTGCATGTCGTGACGTCTTCCTGTTTGCATTGAATTTCCCAGGGGTCCTCTGAGGTTCTTGAACTTGTATATTGAGATTTTGAGTAAAGCCTGGGAAATTTTCCTCTATTATATCTTCAGAAAGCTTGTCCAACCCTTGAGTGATGTCTTCTTCCCCTTCTTGTAACCCTATGACCCTCACGTTAGGTTTTTTCACATAGTCCCACAGCCCTTGTAGCCTTTGCTCTTTTCCCTTGTTTCTCTGCTCTATCTCTGTGACTGATTTATTGAATTGGAAGGTGTTATCTTCAATCTCTGAGATTCTTTCTTCTGTTTGATCTACCCTGTTCTTGAGACTTTCCACTGTATTTTGTAGTTCCCTGAGTTGATTCTTCATCTCCAGGAATACGGTTAAAATTTTCTTCATTGTTTTGTTCTCTTTAGTGAACCTTTGCTCCATATCCTGGAGGCTTTTTGTGGTTTCTTTATGTTGGTTATTGAGTTGTTCTTGCAGGACAATGAGTGTTCTTATGATCCACATACGAAATTCATCTTCTGTCATTTTGGTTGCCAGGTTTTGGTTATTTTCTGTTTCTAAGGGGCTGGTGCTCCTTTTTGGTTTTGGGGGTGTGTTTTCCGTTTTTTTCTTCATATTTTTGGAGTTCCTTCACTAATTTCTTACCATGTCTCTCAGTTGTTGTTTCTTTCCTTTGGGTTTTCATTTGGGTATTCACACGTCTTGTTTAGTTTCTGAGCCAGTAGGTGGTGTTGCTCACTTGTGGCAGCCGCCACTGGGCTGGTGTCTGCAGGTCTCTCTACCCGCTGGGGAGCTTGCCAGCAGTCCGAGATGCAGTGGAGGGGAAACAGCCGAATCACCTACCCTTCCCGCTGGTCTCCGGGTTGCTCTGGCGGCCTCCCGTCTTCTGCCTCCTTAATTACACAGGTGGAGATAGATGGCAGGAACTGGAGCAGTTCCTATCTCAGCTCCACCCCCAAGGCGGGGCTAGAAACTTTGGAGACAAAGGCCCAGCTCCAAATCACCAGAGTGTGTAGGTCGTAAAATCTCTCTGCCTTATATCCACCAAGGGCAGCCTCCTACGAGGCTCGGCCCTGCCCAATCAAACACCAGGGCCTGGACACCGAGTGTGGTAGACCTCAGCTCTGCCCCCAAGGCAGGGACAGAGACTTTGGAGCCAAAGACTCAGCCACAAGCCCTGTCTTCTGTCTCTTTAATTCCACAGGTGTAGATAAGTGGCAGGAACAGGAACAGTCTCTATCTCGGCTCTGCCCTCAAGGTGGGGATACACACTTTGGAGCCAAGGACCTAGCCCCAAATCCCCGGATGTGGGGGTCGTAAAGTATCTCTGCCTAGTAACCACTAAAGCCAGTCTGCCCAGGCAGGTTTCGCACTCAGGACACAGAGCGCGGGAGACCTGTGTAGGGAGAGACCGACCAGGAGCGGGCAGGCAGGCCCTGGGACCCACCAGTCCCTATCTTCTGGTTCCTTAATTACACCGGTGGAGATAAGCGGCAGGAATGAGAACAGTTTCTATCTCAGCTCCGCCCCCAAGGCTGGGACAGAGACTTTGGAGTCCAGGGCGAGGCTCCGGGTCACAGGAGAGTGTAGAAGACAATGTTTCTCTGCCTTAAATCTACTAAGGGCAACCTCCCCTGTAGTACTGCCCCGTCCAGGCAGGGTCCACTCTCTGAGTTCAGAGTCAGTGCCACTTGTGCAGCAAGTGACCATCCAATATCAAATTGTTGGAGCAGGGGCGCATACCAGTGCTCTCTCTGCACCTCCCCCCCAAACCCGAAGCCCAGGTCAGCGCTGGAATGCCAAGTCAGCGCTGGAATGGGGAGGCGGAGTGGTGTGGAGGCGGGAGCGGTGCCGGAGGGGCAGAGGGAGTGGGGTCCTAATGGATCAAGGAGTCTAACTTAGCACACTCTGGCCTCTCAGTGCTGTCCCAAACCTCCTCTATATCCAAAGACAAAGCCTCCTTCTGTGTAAACTCCCCTTAAACTTGACCTGGGAGTGTTCTGCAGGGAGATGCCCGAGTGGACTCTGGTTCCTGCTGCGCAGAGAGGGGTTGCTGGGCTCGGACCCTCCCCCTCCTTATACTGCTGCTGCTGTGTGCTCTGGAGAACACAGTGTTCCTTGCTCTAGTCTCCTCTCCACATGGCTTTGTCTTGCGCTGCCACTTCTCACCACCTTCAGGTACCTCCCGGCCTACGTGGAAGTGGAGCTCTGTGTAGGAGGGGGTGTTGCTCAGCTCCAGGTAGGGCTGGCACCACTGCCAGCCGGCAGCAGCTTAAACCGCGCCTCGCTCCCTCCCTGTTGTGTTTCTCCGAATCCCCGATTTTTACGGAAGAATAATCGATTCACCTTTGCTTTAGGCTGTAAATGGTCTTATCCCTCCGTTTCCTGGTGGATGTCTGCAGGCTTGCGAAGCTGGTCCTGTGGAAGTGCGGATCACTCGCTTTTGGCTATCCGCTTTCTTCACTTTTCGCTCTGGGAGCAGAGAGCCAGGAGGGCACCCCTAATCCGCCATGTTTTCCCCTGAGATTTTTAATTGCTGTTTCTATTTCAGCTCTTGAGATTGGTATGTTCAGGAAATCTATTTCTTCCTGGTTGAGTCTAGAGAGGCTGTGTGTTTCTAGAAATATGTCCATTTCCTCCACATTTTCCAGTTTGTGTGCATAAAGATCTTTGTAGTATTCATAAATTTTATCTTGTGTTTCCTTGGGATCAGTTGTGATATCATCTTTCTTGTTCCTGATGGAGCTTATTAGAGATTTCTCTTTTCTGCTTTTTGTTAACCTAGCCAATGGCATGTCAATTTTGTTTATTTTTTCAAAGAACTAACTTTTGTATTATTAATCTCCTGAATAGCTTCCCTGTTTTCAATTTTGTTTAGTTCTGATTTGATCTTGTTGATTTCACTTTTTCTTCTGGGTTTGAGGTTGTTCTGTTCTCCTTTTTCCAGCTCTTTGAGTCATTTCATTAGATTGTCTATTTGTGTACTTTTTGACTTTTGGTTTTAGGCATTTATGGAAATAAACTTTCCTCTCAGAACTGCTTTAGCTGTGTCCCAGAGGATTTGATAACTTGTCTCTCCATTGTCATTTTGTTCATAGAATTTTTTTTTATTTCCATCTTGATTTCTTCATTTATGAAGTAATCATTTAGTAGGAGGTTGTTTAATTTCCACGTTTTTGTGCAGAAATGTAAGTTTCTGTTAGGGATGATTTCTACTTTTATTCCACTGTGTTCTGAGAAGATGCATGGCATGATTTCTATTTTTTAAAATTTCTTGAGGCTTACTTTTTGTCCTAGTATATAGTGAATCTTAGAGAATGTCCTGTGCGCTGATGAAAAGAATGTATATTCAGTGGATTTTGGGTAGAATGCCCTGGAAATGTCAGTCAGACACAATTGTTCTAGAGTTTTGTTTAAGTCCATTATTTCTTTATTAATTTTCTGTTTGGAGGATCTGTCCTTTGCAGCCAGTGGGGTGTGGAAATCTCGGGCGATTATGGAGTTGCTATTAATCAATTTGCTTAGATTCAGTAAGGTCTGCTTTATGAATCTGGGTGCCCCTAAGTTGGGTGCATATATATTTAAAATTGTTATCTCTTCTTGTTGAACTGTGCCCTTCACCATTATATAATGTCCATCTTTGTCTTTCACTACTTTTGTTGGTTTAAAAACTAAATCATCTGGAATTAGAACTGCCACGCCAGCCTTCTTTTGGCTTCCACTTGCTTGGAATGCTGATCTCCACCCTTTTACTTTTAGTCTATACGCATCCTTGCAGGTTAGATGTGTTTTCTGAAGACAGCATATACTTGGCCTATATTTTCTTATCCATTCAGCCAGTCTATGTCTCTTGAGTGGAGAGTTTAAGCCATTCACATTTATTGAGAGAACTGATAGGTGAGGTAGATTACTGTTCATTCTGTTGGATTGGATGTTGTTGCTTTGATTTCTCTCTTGAGCCATTGTACTATCTGGCCTTTAATTTTTTGTTTTGGTTGTTTTTATATTCGTGAGTTTTTATTATGGTGTTCCGTGTGTAACACTGTTTTGAGTACTTCTTGTAGGGCTGGTCTTTTCTTGGTGAATTCTCTGACACTTTGCTTGTCTGGGAATGTCTTTATTTCTCCTTCATTTACGAAGCTTAGTTTTGCAGGGTCAAGATTCTAGGCTTGACGGTATTTTGTTTCAAAAGAGTGAGAGTGGATCCCCATTCCCTCCTTGCTTGTATTGCTTCAGTTGAGAAATCTGGCATTATTCAGACCGGTTTTCCTTTTTAAGTAACTTGTTTCTTTCACTTTATAGCTTGTAGGAGTGTCTCTTTTGTTGATATTTTGGTCAGTCTGATGACTACGTGGCGTGGTGTTTTCCTGTTTGCATTGTATTTCCCAGGAGTCCTTTTGGCCTCTTGTATTTCTAATTCTAGGTTACTGGTTAGACCTGAGAAGTTTTCCTCAATTATTTCTTCAAAAAGCTTTTCCAACCCTTGGGTTTTTTCTTCTTCCTTTTCTGGAATCCAGTGGACCCGCAGGTTATTTTTCTTCGTATAATCCCACAATTCTTGTAAGGTTTGTTCATGTCTCTTATTTTTCTGTTCTAACTCTGTGATTAACTTATTTGATTTGAATGAGTTGTCTTCCAGCTCTGAGATTCTTTCTTCTGTTTGATCCACCTTATTTTTGAGGCTTTCCACTGTGTTTTGAATTTATCTGAATAAATGCTTCATATCGAGGATGTCTGATTGATTCTTCTTCAAGATGTCGATCTCCTTAGTGAATCTCTGTTCCAATTCTTGTGTCTTCTTTGTAGTTTCTTTGTGTTTGTTATCCATTTTTTCTTGCATATCATTGAGTTTTTTTACAATCCAATTTTGGAATTATTCTTCTGTCATTTTAGTGTTTTGGGTTTATTCAGACTCCGTTTCTTGAGAGCTGGTGTATCTCTTAGGGGGAGTATTTTCAGTTTGATTTTTGGAATTGCTTTGGGCCCTCCCCATCTGGGTCAATTGCTAGAGCTCATTCATCCACTTTTTGTAGTTTCTTTATCAACCACTGGTGGGAGCTCATCCACCACACTTGGAAGGTTCCCCTGATGGAGGTAGTTTCAGCGGTTTCTCCCTAGATTTTGGGCAGAGTTGGTTTTCTTGTCTCGCCCCGCCTCCAGAGGTGGAGCCTACCACTTTCTGCAAGAGAGATGTGGGCTGAGGAGAGGAGGTATCTCCCCAGTCTGCCCTGCACCCCAGCGCCCTAGTGGCTGTAACTCCCCTCAACATCTTTAATCATTAGAGAAATACAAATCAAAACCACAATGAGATATCACCTAACCCCAGTGAGATTGGCCTCTATCAAAAAATTCCAAAACAACAATTTCTGGCGAGGATGTGGAGAGACAGGAACACTCCTACACTTCTGGTGGGACTGCAAATTAGTGCAACCTCTGTGGAATAGAATTTGGACATACCTCAAACAGCTAAAAATAGAAATGCCATTTGATCCAGTAATGGCATTATCAGGCATCTACTCAAAAGAGCATAAGACATTCTATAATAAAGACATCTACACCTGAATGTTTATGGCAGCACAATTCACTATTGTGAGAACGTGGAAACAACCCAAGTGCCCGTCAATACATGAGTGGATTATTAATATTTGGTATATGTTTACAATGGAATATTACTCAATTCTAAGAAATGACAGAGAGCTAGCCCCGCTTATATTATCCTAGATTGAGCTTAAGCCCATTATCCTAAGTGAGGTGAGGCAAGATCAGAAGAATGGGCTTCACTTGTACTTGCCATCAAATTGATACTGACTGATTAACACTATGGTGCTCACATGGTGTTGGTGTTCACCAGGGATTTGGGGGTTGGGTGGGTAGACCTACATCTGAGGGATGTGGTGAGCATTTTGGAGGGGAAGGGCATACCTCTAACCCTAGCTAGGGAGAGGCAAAGATATAAAATGCAACAAAAAGGAGCCATAAGAATAATATAATGAAAACTATAGAAAATTCATGAAGTATACCAGAGATGATATATAAATTAAAACATATAGAATGTTTGTGGATGGGAAGTCTCAGTGTTGTATAGATGTCAAGTTGCTCCAAATTCAGGTATAAATTTAAAGCATTTTCTATTCAAATTTCAATGGATGTTTTGTAACTTGATTCTGTATTCATTTGGCAGTATAACTATATGATACTGGCTATAAATTTTACAAAAATAAAAAATCTAAATAAAAAATGCTATGCACTAAATTAATTTTAAATAAAAATATGTCACAAGAATATGTGGCAAGAGTTAATCAAAATAGAAACAAAATAATTGACACATTCTGTGAATTAATTACTATTTTATAGTTGTTTAATGTTAAGCAACTTTGTTGTAGAATAATTTAATGTATAATTGCATTTTTTACAATTACCATTTACATATTTTAAATCAATTCATCTTGTTATGAGATTTTAAAAATCAGTTATATTTCTCTCACCTTTTTCTTTTATCTACAATTTTATATGATTATTTGAACATTATTAAATATATAGTATTTATTTTCTAAATTTTTATTATCAATCTTTCTTCACTACAATGATTCAATATGCAGCACTAATATTTATCCAATATTACAAGAATATCTCATTCTACTATTCATATTTATTTTTCTAGATTGAGTGAGTGCTGCATTCCCTGATATCTTTCAGGCCTGAGGACTTCATGTCAGTACACTGGTTGCTTAGAAAGTTACTGCAGAAATCTCTCAATCTCCCTTCATTAAATTTGACAGTTAACCTTATCTATATCTTTTGTTTGTTTGTTTACTTTTTTCTAGTTCATATTCTGCAATTTTCTAAATCTGGTCTAATATATGCCTGGGTGATTTTCATTGTATTTAGTTAACATTAGTTTGTATTCCAGTGTTATTTCTGTACTTCTTTCATATTTTCCATTTCTTTTTTGATCTTCTCTTGAGTACCTCTTATTTTGTTATCTCAAAATTGCATATTTGACGACATTTTTTGAGCATTATTTTTGTTGTTTTCCTGCTCAGCGATTCTGATACCTATCATTTATTTTGACTACTTATAAATATTTACCTGAAAATATTCAGTGTATTTGATGTTTCTATTGGAGTATGCTCTCAGATAAATAAATACTAGCCCTGTTCACCACTCCTGTGAGAATTAATAGTGTACTTTGTGAATGTGGAGACTTTAAAATAGTCTGGAAGGAATGATACCCCAGCTCCTTCATTCACTTACTCTCTGACATTAGAGAAATTAATTAACTCATCTGTTTCACATTTTCGTTCTTTGTAGATACAATAACTGCTTCTTAGGGAAGTTTAGAATATCAATCAGGTTGATATGCATAAGTTGATTAAAATAGTATCTAGAATATTATAAGTGTATGACATCATCTATTTTTACTCTTCCCCCTACAAAGGAGATAATCCACATGTCATGTCTGAGTGCAAATAAGATAAGTTATTTTGGCTGATGCAGGGGTTGGGCTGTAGAAATAAAGAAAAATTCTTCGGAGAAAAAGGTTGGACTAAAAGAGAAAAAACTGTTGTACAAATGAATTAACTGTGTGAATGATAGGGTTATTCAAAAAATTTGGAGTGAGGGAAATTTTAATAACCATCACATTACGAATATCACCCTTTTATTTTTACCATTTTTCTAAGACCATCAGGTTGACACACATTCCCATCTTAGCACACAGATGATTCTTTACTCACGAGCTCTATATTTATCATGAGGAAAGTAGGTCTTAGACTTCTCACCCTCATTTTTTGCACAATTTTCTACTTCAGAATTTTCTAAACTACTTTCCATTATAATGTTCTATAACATAATTTTTATAGATCATGTCTAATCTTTGGGGAAATAGAATTAGTTAATTATAACTAAAATTAAGTGTATCTTTTTCTATACAGAGAATGTGCAAATGACTTTGCATTCTGCCTTTTTCAGGTGATGAATGAAAAGATCACAATTTTTAAAAGATCACCCAACTAAAAAGTGATAAAGAACTAAAATCAGACAATCTGAGCCAAGAGCATTGTTCTCAATGATTATTTCCCTCACTTAGATAATCAAATTACATATCATTCTTTAACATAGACAAAGTGGCAGTTAGCATATTCAACTGAGGAGATGTGTAGAAAATCTTAGTAAATTTATTAAATGCCGTATTTTGAAGCATACTTGAGCACAAAATGTTTTTCTTCCTGAAATATTTACTAGTTCAAGAATGTTGCCTGTGAAATGTTAAGAAGAAAATGTTTCTCAGTATGCATGCCAATGCAGTGATCCTATGATCTAATTGGACCTTAAAATGAAGTTTGCAAACTACTTTGGGGTAAGGGTGTCCCTTGATGGAATGGTATTTATTGTCCGGAGCCGCAGCTCCTGATGGCTGTCACAACCTCACATAGCCAGCCTGAGATGGATGCCTGGTCATGATCGGGAGACAGAAAGTGCATACTTTCTGTTCCTCCAACATGACGTAGCCCCCAGACCCTTTACTGCCTTCCTTATATGGTCACCCTTTGCCTCTCGGAGAAACCCCCCGAGCTACCTCCACCTTCTTCTGGCATATAAGTCTGCACTCTGTTCCTAATAAACGAGACTTGATCAGACTCCTGTCTTATCTCCATTTCTTGTGTCTTATGCCTTTCCCAGGTCCCACTCCCTCCTCCGAGGACCCCACTAATAACTGATCCTGCGGGTCGGGACAAGTGGCGCCCAACATGGGGCTTGGATAGGAGGGATGCAGTGAGGACACGGACGTATGGCGCAGAAGCTCTTAGGGACCAAGCAGCTTAAAGTGAAAGTGCCTTCGACTACCGCTGGAGCCTGCCGCGCTGGAGTAAAAGGTGAGTGCGTCTGCAAAAATGGGTCAGGAACTTAGCCAACATCAATTGTATGTAACATGATTGAAGGAAGCCTTAAAGACGCGAGGAGTAAAGGTTGCAAAGGCAGATTTGTTTAGATTCTTTGATTTTATAGAGGATGTGTGTCCCTGGTTTCCCCGCGAAGGCACCATCGATAAAAAAACATGGGCGCGAGTAGGAGATGCCCTCCAAGATTTTTATAGTACATTCGGGCCAGAAAAGGTCCCAGTTACCGCATTCTCTTACTGGAATTTGATCAGAGATCTTATAGCCCAGAGACATTGTCCTAACGTCATGGCCACAGTCGCTCAAACCGAGGAGATTTTGCGAGCTGGATCCAGGGCAAATTCAAAAGTAGACATTACAGAACCCTCCCCTAAGGAAGAAATAGATCTTATATCCTTGGAGAGAGATGGTGAGGAGAGTGGCACAATTCAAAGAGCCACCGCCTCCTTGGGCGGTGTGGATTTGGCAACGGAGAGCACTAAGCCAAAGCTATACCCCATGCTATGGACTGTCAGAGATCAGAGCAAAGACCCTGACGCTGCCTAGGTGGATTGGGATGATTTACAAAAGGAAGCGGTTCAAATTAACGACCCTGACTGGCCGCCTCCCTATCATACGGCCTTGGCGCCTCTTGCAATGGCTGCAGTAGATCCTAAAGAGGATTTAAAAGAAAAGATAGCACAGTTAGAGGAGCAAATTAAACTAGAAGAATTGCATCAGTCCCTAATCACCCGGCTTCAGAAGCTCCGCACAGGAAACGAGAGGGTCCCAGATGCTAGCCCCTCCCCGCATAAGCCCCATCCACCGTGGCGGCCAGGACATCATGTCCCCTTATGTTATGCTCGGGATTCACAAGGCCGCAGGACAGAGAGACAGAGTCACCGAGGCTGTAATTACCAAAAGGAGTTTTATTGTCTAGCTCGAGCTAGGGTCCGAGCCCCCAGAGTGCCAGCGCAGTGGCTTCTTCCCCAGGCAAGGACCCTCCTTTGTGTGCCCGCCCCCTTTTATAACTTCGCTGCCTACATACTGGTCAAGCATCCACCCCCACAGTGATTTTTTTTTTTTTATTTTATTATTACTTCAGCCTGCCCCTGATAGGCCCTAACCTGTTCCGGGTCCTAGCTGAGAGACTCAGGTTTCTGCTCTCTTTGTCTTTCTCCTCTGCATCCCATAATATATTCATGATGCCTTGCGGTAGGCAATTAAGCAGTAAACAGCAGCTGGAAGGTGTCTGTTCCTTATAGCCCAGTATCTTACACTTAGAGCAATTCTCCCATGACAAAAGGGAATCAAGCATTCCCATTGAGGCTTTCCCGGTAACAGAAACCACCGACCAACAAGGACAGGCATGGAGACATCATACTGGATTTGAGTTTCCCTTCATTAAAGAGTTAAAAATGGCTGTTTCTCAGTATGGGGCTACTGCTCCATTTACCCTTGCTATAGTAGAGTCTGCAGCTGAGAACTGGCTCATTCCTGAAGATTGGAACAATATGGTGAAGGTTGCTTTGAGCGGTGGTGATCACCTAATTTGGAAGTCTGAATACTTTGATAATTGTAAAGAAACCACCAGGTGTAACCATCAGGCAGGTAAAAATTGGGACTTTGATATGCTCACTGGGTCAGGTCAATATGCCGATCCTGACCTCCAAATACGATACGATCCCGGGATATATGCTCAAATACGAGTTGCTGCCTGTAAAGCTTGGAGAAAGCTGCCCGTAAAGGGGGATCTAGGTTCCTCCCTCACAGGGGTTAAGCAGGGGCCGGATGAGCCTTTTGCAGACTTTGTGCACAGACTTATGACCACCGCAGGTAGAATCTTTGGCAGCCCAGAGGCAGGAGCAGATTATGTCAAGCAGCTGGCTTATGAAAACGCAAACACGGCGTACCAGGCTACCATTTGACCCTATCCTAAGAAGACAGACCTAACCGGTTACGCCTGCCTGTGCTCTGATATTGGGCTTTCATACCAACAGGGCCTAGCTATGGAAGCTGCCCTCAATGGACAAACAGTGAAGGAATTTTTGGGAAACAGAAGGGCCTCCAGTAAGGCCTGCTTCAAGTGTGGTCAGGCAGGCCACTTTGCCAGAGATTGCAGAGGGCCCTCCACCCAGTCATCTAATAACAAGGGTATAAATAAAAACATCGGCATATACCCTAGATGCAGGAAAGGTAGACATCTTGCCAGTGAATGCAAGTCCAAGGCCAATGTTGATGGCAACCCCTTGCCTCCACGGTCGGGAAACGGGAGGAGGGGCCAGCCTCAGGCCCCGAAACACATTTATGGGCCAATCAATTTTGTGCCGGCGAGCAGTGGCAATCCATTTCAGACCTCATCTGAGCTACACCAGGAAGCGCAGGACTGGACCTCTGTGCCTCCACCTACACAGTCCTAACACCAGAAATGGGCGCGCAAGCCTTAAGCACAGGAGTGTACGGGCCCCTACCCCGAGAGACCTTTGGGCTTCTCTTGGGAAGAAGCAGTACTACCATGAAAGGCCTTCAGGTTTATCCAGGGGTCATTCATAATGATTACACAGGAGAAATAAAAATTATGACCAAGGCAGTTGATGACATCATCACTGTGACTCAGGGAGAAAGGATAGCTCAACTACTGATGCTACCCCTGGGGCAGACAAATAATGCCAGCCATCCAGTAACCCGGGGGCCTGGTGGATTTGGCTCCTCAAATGGATATTGGGTGCAGGCTATCTCCACCCACAAACCTACCCTTGAGTTGTGGTTAGATGACAAAAAATTTAAAGGACTCATTGATACAGGAGCCGATGTTACTATCATAAAAGAAGATGATTGGCCTCCTCAGTGGCCCACCTTAGATATATTAACTAACCTCAAAGGAATAGGGCAAAGTCAAAATCCCCAGCAGAGCTCTAAATACCTTACTTGGAGAGACAAGGAAGGTAACGCTGGCCTCATCAAGCCTTTTGTTGTTCCCCATCTTCCTGTCAACCTATGGGGGAGAGACCTGCTCTCACAAATGGGAATGATAATGTACAGTCCCAATGATATAGTTACTGCCCAAATGTTAGCCCAAGAATATAGCCCGGGAAAAGGGCTTGGGAAACTTGAAAATGGCATTATAGAGCCTATCCAGGCCGCAGGACAAGTAGATAGAAAGGGCCTAAGAAATTTTTAATGGTGGCCATTGACGTGCCTGCACCCCAGCGCTGTGCTGATCCTATTTCCTGGAAGACTGATGAGCCGGTCTAGGTCGATCAATGGCCTCTCACTTCTGACAAACTTTCTGCTGCCCACATGTTAGTGCAGTAACAGCTAGACGCAGGGGATATTGTAGACAGCACTTCCCCTTGGAATACACCTATTTTTGTAATCAAAAAGAAATCTGGTAAATGGAGGCTGCTGCAAGACCTCCGAGCCATAAACGCTACCATGGTACTCATGGGTGCACTACAACCAGGATTGCCTAATCCAGTAGCCATTCCACAGGGTTATTTTTAAATAGTCATAGATCTCAAAGATTGTTTTTTCACCATCCCTCTGCACCCCACCGATCAAAAGAGATTTGCCTTTAGTATTCCATCCACAAATTTTAAGGCACCTATGAAAAGGTACTAGTGGAGAGTCTTGCCACAGGGCATGGCTAATAGCCCTACGCTGTGCCAGAGATATGTTGCCACAGCAATTCAGTCTGTACGATTGTCCTGGGAAGAAACGTACATCATACACTATGTGGATGACATTCTTATAGCCGGACATTCAGGAGAGTCAACACTCTCTTGTTTTGCCCATCTTAAAAAGGCTTTAGAGCAGGCAGGGCTGCAAATTGCCCCAGAAAAGATTCAACTACACGACCCCTACACATATTTAGGTTTCCAGATTAATGGCCCAAAAATTGTTAATCAGAGTGCCACTATTCGATGTGACCAGTTAGAAACCCTGAATGACTTCCAGAAGCTCCTTGGAGATATCAATTAGCTTAGATCTTACTTAAAACTGACCACAGGAGAGTTGAGACCCCTATTTGACATCCTGCAGGGCGACGCTAATCCTCGCTCCCCTCGAAGCCTAACACCGGAAGCCCTAACAGCGCTTCAAAAGGTAGAAATGGCTATTGCTGAGCAGTTTGTTACGCACATAGATGATTCTAAACCACTCACCTTTATTATCTTTAATACAGCAGTAACACTTACATGCCTGTTTTGGCAACGCAAGCCTTTTATGTGGGTTCATTTGCCTTCCTCGCCAAAAAGGGTGATATTTCCTTACTATGAAGCGGTGGCTGACCTTCTCATCTTAGGAAGGGAAGACAGCCAGAAGTATTTTGGAATTGAACCCTCAAAGATTATACAGCCCTACTCCAAATCCCAGATACAGTGGCTGCTTCAATGCACAGACACGTGGCCCATAGCTTGCGCCTCCTACTTAGGAGAATTAGACAATCATTATCCAGTAGATAAGCTTATACAATTTTGCAGACTCCATGCCTTCATTTTCCCTCATATCGTCCAAACAGAACCGCTAAAAGATGCTATGTTGGTATTTACTGATGGATCCTCCTCTGGCGTAGTCGCCTATACTTTTAATAACACCACAATAAAATTTCACACATCCCAATCCTCCACCCAGTTAGTAGAATTGCAAGCCGTCATTGCAGTCTTATCTGCCTTCCCCAAACAACCTTTAAATATATTCACTGACAGTGCCTACCTAGCTCATTCCATTCCCCTCTTAGAGACAGCTGCTCAAACTAAACACCTGTCTGACACTGCCAGGCTTTTCCTTCAATGCCAACAGCTCATATGGTCCCGCATTACAGCATTCTATATAGGACATATTAGGGCCCATTCTGGTTTACCAGGACCCTTAGCAGAGGGAAATGCCAAAACAGATGCAGCTACACGAACCATTGCCCTGACGCATTCAGACAATGTCACACGGGCACAGGCAGCCCATTCATTACATCATCTTAATGCCTAGTCTCTACGCCTCCTATACAGCATTTCTAGAGAACAAGCTAACACCATTGTAACCCAATGCCCCATGTGTGTTACCCAGCTACCCGTTCCTCATTTGGGGGTCAAACCTCATGGCCTCATCCCCAATCAAATTTGGCAAATGGACGTAACCCATTATCCAGAATTTGGCAAATTAAAGTACATACATGTTTGCATAGACACGTTTAGTGGTTTCTTACTTGCCTCCCTCCAATCTGGTGAGGCAGCCAAACATGTTATAGCTCATCTCTTATATTGCTTCTCCATTCTTGGAACCCCAAAACAAATAAAAACAATGGCCCTGGTTACACATCACGAGCCTTTAGCCAATTCTGTGCTCACCTCAACATTACTCATGTTACTGGCATCCCATATAATCCTCAAGGTCAGAGGATGGTAGAATGGGCTCACTTATCAATTAAAAACTCTCTTCAAAAAATAAAAAAGGGGGAATGGTACCTCACCACAGGATCATCAAGAAACTCCATCAATCATACTCTATTTATTTTAATTTTTTTATCATAAACTATAAATTTATTAAAATTTCCTCTATGTACAAAGCCCTAACCAAGAGAATATAATAATTAACTGCATGAAAAACAATAATAAGTAATAAGAACTATTAAGGATTAAACTTCCTTGAGATTTCATTATATACACATACAAATTAATTAGATTGAAAAATACCTTTTTCCCTAGTATCGTTTGGAAAACTAAAATCTAAAAAATAAGGCTAAATGTTTCAGGGAAGGTTTATGGTTCTCCAAAAAATAAAATCTTGGGTAAAAAATCAGGTATGATAATATGATACAACTGGAATGTGGAATAAAGAGAATCTTTTGAAACTGAGTTTTTCAAATGACACTGATTCTGATGTTTCCTGCCTCCCAAAAAAACAAACCCCAAAAGAAAAATTAAACAAAAAAACAATAAAAAGAGCAACGATAAATTATTGGCTACTGCTACTACAAGCTAATACAACTTTAAAATGTTTATGTTAATGGTTCACAAGATCACAAGCTCTCTATCTGTCAACATGAAGTAAAACAGCATATAATGAAGAATATTGAATACCTTGCTGTTACAAAAGTTATATCTGAGGCTTTTCCTCCCCCGTTAATTAATAGAAAAGGGAATGGACATGGCTTTAGAGAGAAACCTTTGCTATGCATTAGAGAAAGGGGTTAGCTCTACTACAAAATGAATCGATCCCTCAGTATTTTTAGGAGTTTATTTATGAATAGGTAAACATATATTTATTAATTATTTATTTTCTCCTTCTTATTCTAAGAATGATTTCGGAGCTTTGCTTCCCAAGGCATTGGGATTAAGGGTTTTTATGGAAAACTTTCTATCCTACCACTAATAAAGATGCTTTTAAGAGAATATGGTTGTCAGTTTCATACTTTTCATTAGCTAGAAGTCGTGGAAGTTCCCAGTGACAGGTAGTTTTACTTTTTTTTATTTTTTATTTTGGCATATGATGGGGATACAGATTTTAAGGTTTCAATAAATGCCCTTTCCCCCCTCCCCCCACATGTCTGAGTTTCCAGCATGACCATCCCCCAGACGGTGCACTTCTCACTCATTATTTATGTGTATACCCACCCCCCTCCCTCCTCCCCCTGCGCAATGCACTATTACTGTAGTACCTATGTGTCCACTTAGGTGCTGCTCATTTAATACCAGTTTCCTGGTGAGTATATATGGTTCTTGTTTTTCCATTCTTGGGATACTTCACTTAGTAGTATGGGTTCCAGCTCTAACCAGGAAAATATTAAATGTGCTATATCACCA
>VSMD01067336.1:0-24333 GCA_008750895.1 Mirza zaza
ATATTTTCCTGGTTAGAGCTGGAACCCATACTACTAAGTGAAGTATCCCAAGAACGGAAAAACAAGCACCACATATACTCACCAGCAAACTGGTATTAACTGAGCAGCACCTAAGTGGACACATAGGTACTACAGTAATAGGGTATTGGGCAGTGGGGAGGGGGGGCGGGTATATACATACATAATAAGTGAGATGTGTATCATCTGGGGGATGGTCACGCTGGAAACTCAGACTTGTGGGGGGAGGGGGGAAAGGGCATTTATTGAAATCTTAAAATCTGTACCTCCATAATATGCCGAAATAAAAAACAAAAAAAATAAAATAAAAATAAAAATAAAGAAAGATGCATATGTATCAATTCACACATTCCCCTAGCAAATGTTTGCTCATCACTTATTAAGTGCCAGGCGCCATGCTGGTTGCCGAGGAGATGAAGACGGAGAAGAGAGGGGCTTGGTGTTAGGGGTGCTCACAGCCTGATGGTGGGACAGTCACACCACCGTGTGTGGTGGGCGCTTTGATAAAGAAGGACGGGATCAGCTCTAGTGGAGGGAAGGTGAGTGAGGAGGAGCAGGTCCAAAGAGAAAAGGGTGCTGGAGGTGTACCTGGAAGGGTCCGAGGAATTGACAGCAGACAGAGGCATTAGAGCAAGGGGGTATTCTGAAAACTGCAATGTCTGCCATCAGAGGAGGCCCAGATTGGACCCGGATGGCCCAGAACACATACTGAGGCCCCGGCACTGTACCCTGTAGGCCTCTGGTTCTCAAACTTTTTAACACAGAAACTTGTCCTCAGGAAAAAATCTTAATCTCATTTTGGGGCCTTTTTTGTGGGTTTTTTTGAGACAGAGTCTCCTTCTGTTGCCCAGGCAAGTGCTATGACGTCAGCCTAGCTCACAGCAACCTCAAACTCCGGGACTCAAGCAATCCTCCTGCCTCAGCCTCCCAAGTACCTGGGACTACAGGCATGCGCCACCATGCCCGGCTAATTTTTTCTATTTTTTAGTAGAGATGGGGTCTCGCTCTTGCTCAGGCTGGTCTCAAACTTGTGAGCTCGAGCAATCCTCCCTCTCTGGCTTCCCAGAGTGCTAGGATTATAGGCATGAGCCCCCACTCCCAGCCAAAAAATCTTAATCTAGAGCCCTGAGTATGAAGCTATCCTGGTTGAACCTGAGGGCCCAGCCCATAGCTCCCTCCTGTGGGCCTCCTTCACTGTCCAGCAGGCCAGGGCTCACTGGTTGGGAGCCTCCTGCCATGGGCAGCAAGCTGAGGGGTCCAGGGAAACCTGTCATTGTGGCGCCACTTAAACAAATTCTTCTGAAGTCCATAAAATTCTACATATCTCTTTTTATCTTAGACATCCTGTTCTTTTCCAGTACCTCTTCCTCTGCTGAGCTGCAGGCTTGCCCCACACAATTGAACACACGATTGCATACTGTAGTCTCCTGTCATTATCAAATTGTTTCTTGAGCACATGCTCTCCCCATCCGGATGAATCGTCCTGAGCACGGGAAGGGCATCTTGCTTCTCTTGTATCTCTCTCAACAAGCAGCACAGGGGCAAAACAGACAATAAATTTCTGTTATTTAAGCCACCTAATTTTTGTACTTTGTTACAGCAGACCTAGGAAATTAACACACTCCACATTCCAAGTTCTGTCTTTGTTATTTTTATTTTTATTTCTCTACTCACTAGTCAGTTTGCACATCTTCTTCATATGCTTCGAAGGGAAGATCTCTTCCAACACTAAGATCCTAAGACTCCCAGTAAGATGAAAGAATGTACAAACAAAATAAGAGCACTAATGTGACTACCCACCTTCCACAGCAAGCATTATATTAGTGAAAGTGAAGTAGTCAGTGGGGAGGTGTTTGTGTATTTCAGGACTAGGGGTTGAACAAATACCTTAGCTCATGAGACATAACTTTTTGGGCCCATTACAAACCCCTCTTGCCCCACTTTTTTATAATTCCCTTTCATCTCCATTCCCCAGCCGAGTTTCTCAGCCCACAACTCACAACCATTTTGTTGTGTTTATATGTGCATGTTGTTGGACTGTCGTCTCGTGTGCAATGTATATTTTAATGTGTAGAAATGGTACATTCTCATGTTTTAGATATCATTCAATCTCTTCCTTTTTTCACTCAGTGTGATGTTTTTAAGATCTATCCATATTGCCAAGTATGCATCTAGTCCATTTCTCCTAACTACCGTGTACTCTTCCATAATCCATACCCACTCCATTTTATATATCCAGCCCCCCAAGGATGGACAGCTAGAATGCTCCCAACTCCCCACTAACACAAACGATGCTATGGTAAACTTCCCACACACGTTCCCTACAAATCTATGTGGGGAATTCTCTGGCACGTATTCCCAGGAGCATGAAAGCAGAGTCATGTGGTATGCATGTGCTCGGCTTGACTGTGTACCACCGGTTACTCCGGCCCTCTCTCCCACCAGCAGGGGCGGAGGGTTTCCAAGGCTCACTTCCTGCCTTAGATTGAATTGTGCCCTCCCAAAAAGTTATGTTGAGGTCCTAAACCCCAGTAGCTCAAAATGCAATCATCTTTGCAGATGCAGCTAATATGAGGTCCTTAGGGAGGGTCCTCCTCCAGCAGGACTGGTGTCCTCCTAAAAGAGAAGATTTGGACAGAGATAGACATGCACAGAGGGAAGGCCAAGCAGAGTGACACAGGGAGAACATCACGTGAAGATGAAGGCAGAGACTGGGGTGGTGAGTCTGCAAGCTAAGCGGTGTCAAAGACTGCCGGCACACTACCAGGAGCTAGCAGAGGCCTGGAACAGACTCCCCCTCACAGCCCTTAGAAAGAACCAACCCTGCCGACATCTTGATTTTGGACTTCTAGCCTCTCAAACTATGATGATAAAGCTCTGTGATTTAAGCCACCTAGTTTTTGGTGCTTTGTTATAGCAGACCTAGGAAACTAACACACTCTACATTTCAAGTTCTGTCATTGTTATTTTTATTTTTATTTCTCTACTCACTAGTGAGTTTGCACGTCTTCTTCATATGCTTTTTAGTCACATGAGTTTCCTTGTAAACTGCCAATTTCTACCCTTTGATCACTTTTTCATAGGGATTCCTGTTTTTTTATTATTGATTTGCAACAGTTTCTTGTAAATTTCAAATATTAGTGCCTTGGGTTTTGGTACTTTACAACCGTCTTCTCCCAAACTATCATGTCTGTTAACCTTATTTATTCTTCACTGGGAAAAATTGCTTAACTTCTATTTAACCAACAAATTCATCACTTTTTCACTTATAAGTTGTGCAGTTAGGGTTTTGCTTAAGAAATCCTTCCTTACTTCTTACTCAAAGATAGTCTCCCACATAATGTTCTACAAACTGTATCATTTTATCTTTAACATTTAGAATCAATAGATATATATGGTATGATATAGAGATCTGTTTAACACACCAGTATAACAGAACACTCCAAAATGTGGTGGCTTAAAACAACAACAAACATTTATTTTGCTCATGTATCTGCAATATTGGCAGGGATCAACAAGGATGGTTCATCTTTTTGCCATGAAGTGTCAACTGAGATGGCTCAAGTGGGGCTGAGGGATCCACTTTCAAGATGGATCACTTATATGGCTGGCAAGGTGGCACTGCCTGTCACTTGGGAGCTCAGCTAAGACTAAAGACAGTGCAGGCCTCAGTTCCTTTCCACTAGGGCCTCTTGTGGAAAGGCTGCTTGGGCCTCTGCATGTGGTTGAATGATGGTTGAATTCTAAGAAAAAAGTAAAGGCTATATGATTTCATATGACCTTATTACTCAATAATGTTGTATCAGCTTTATATATAGCTGAAGAAATCACTTAGCATTACTTCCACTGTAGTCACAAACCTGCCCAGAATCAAGGTGAGGGAACGTATATTTCACTTCTCAATAAGAAGAGAGTCAAAGACACCTTGTAAGAAGCACATGTGAGAAGGAAGTAATGCTGCAATCCTCTTTGGGAATAGAATATACCACAGGATCCAGTTTCCTTAGTAGGTCATCTTTATCATTTGTTAAACTCCTTATTCATGTAGATCTGTCTACTGAGAGCTCCACTCTGTTACACTGTTCTAATTGTCTGAATTTTTCCACAATAAGGCATATGTCTTAATATCTTAATATCATATGTCCTAACATCTGATAGGGCAAGTTTCACCTTTTTGTTCTCCTTTTTCAAACTTGTTAGTTATTTGTGACCCTTTAAGCAACCATACAACTTTTAAAACACATCTATCGAGCTCCTAAAAAATATCCTACTGGAATTTTTTGGGGATTGTCTTGACTTTATAGGTTAATTTGAGGAGAATTAACATAATTTATATGGTCATCCTGCTCAACTACATAGAAATCACTCCAATCTTTTATTCAGGCTTATTTTTATAAGCTTTTAAAAGTTTCAATATTTCATCTTTACAGGTCTTTATTTTTTGTGAATCCCTAAATATTTTATAATTTTTATTACTGCCATGAATATTATTCTTTTTAAATTATGTCTTCTAATCTGTTTTTGCTGGTGTTGAGAAATTCCATTGGTATCCATAAGTTAATCTTGCATTTGGCAACCTTACCTAACTCGAATAGTTAGTTGGATCTGTTGCTTTTGCTGCGTAGGTGATCACATTATCTGCAAATAAAGACAGCTTCATCCCTTCCTTTTAATCCACATCTCTTCTTTCTTTTTTTAAATCTACAGTTGTGTAGGAAGTACAGTATTATGCTAACAGTAGTAAGTGATAATGGGTATCCTTCTCTATTACTGATTTCAAAAGGAATACATCCTTCTCCATTAAGTATAATTTGTGCTTTAGGTTTTTCAACACATATAGGTATTAAACTTTATTAAATGCTTTTCTACATTTACTGAGATTATTATGTGATTTTTTTTCTCTTTTAGTTTTTTAATGTAGTAAATTATATTACTATAATGTGTTGAACCTCCTTTTACTTCTGAACACACTTAACAAATGACAATATATTAATATTTTTAATACTAATATTTCATAAGTTACTACAGCATTTTATTTAGGGTTTTCATATCTGTGATCATAAGCAAGAAGGTCAGTAATTTTCTATTCTTATCCTTATCCAATTTTTGAGTAATTATTACATTCAGCTAAAAAATGAGAGGGGAAGCTTTTGTTGTTTTTCTATTTTCTAAGTTGAGGTTGTTAGAATTTTACTGTAAAGCTATCTGGGCCAGGTGCTTTTTTGGAGTGAAGGTCTTTGATTGTTATTCTAAATTTTGGTGTATATTGATTTATTTAAGTTTTCTATTTCTTCTTCTACCTATGTAGTCATGTTCTCTAAATCATGTTCTCTAAGTATTTTCATTTTATGTAGGGTTTCCAAATTTAGTAAGATAAAGCTACTCATAATTTACTTATCTTACCAGTTTTATCTGTCTATAGCTATTTCTCCCTCAATTTATATCTTCTTTATTAAGTCTTTTTTGCTAATTAGTCTTTATTGATTCACCATCTTCATTAACTATGAAATATTAATAGGCTGGTTCCTGCTGTTTATATTTCCAAAAAGAAAAGCAAGTTTTTGGTTGTCACACTTCTGTTGCTTGTTTGTTTGTTCTCCATTGATTCCTGTCCTTATATTTATTATTTCTTTCCTTCTTGTTTATTTTGATTGGCTCTGTTGCTCTTTTCAAATCTCTTGGGTAGAATCCTTAACTCACTTGACATTAACCTTTTTATTTCCCCAAAAATAGATTTAAAGAAATAGACTCTCCTCTGACAATGGTTTTAGCTATGCCCCACTTATTTGAATAGAGGGTTCTTATTGTCATTCAGTATTAATCACTATTTTTATTCATTTTTACTAATTTCCCTTATGCTCATTAGGAACAAATAAACCTCCCTTTTAATGAAGAGTCTCTTTCTCAGTAATATTATTTCCTTTCTAGATATATGTGATTTTTCTAGGTAACTTTTAGTTTTATGGAGTTATGTTCAGAGAACATAATCTGCATAAT
Organism: Mirza zaza; assembly: GCA_008750895.1. NCBI lineage: Eukaryota > Metazoa > Chordata > Mammalia > Primates > Cheirogaleidae > Mirza > Mirza zaza. The sequence continues at coordinate 6,016 of VSMD01067336.1, forward strand.
TACCATTCCTTGGAATTTGTTGAAGCTTCCTTTACAGCCTGGCATGTGGTCAGTTTGCACAAATGTTTCTGTGTGCTCTAAAAGAATGTGTGTTCTCTATTGCTGTGTATAGCATGCACAGCAATAATTCTAATAGCATGAGCTTTTTATTACGTTGTTCATATTATCTATGTCTCTGCTTTTGTTTCATTTGTGCTATCAGTTTCTAATGCTGGTGTGTTAAAATAAAACTCGAATTGTTCAGTTATAAATTTCTTTTTAAAAGAAGAAGATTTTGTAGATGAACAACAAAGGTGGCAGAAAACAGCTTGGCAGATCCCCTCAAACCACTTGGGGATTTCATGCTAGGAAATGAATGAAAATTCAAGGCCGGCACTCAGTCTTGGCTTAGACTGCTGCCCCCAAAGCAGCAACACAGGCGGGGCTACTTCCTCTGCCAAAGGGGATCCCATATGCCTCACTGTGTGAAGGTGGAGTTACCTCAGTGTGCCCTTCAGGAGCGTCTGCCTCCGAGATCTGGATCTAAATCAGGGATTGGCACAAGCCTCGATTACCAGTGGCAGACATCACCAACCAATCAATCGCTCTTTAGGCAGCCCTTCATCCGTCAGAAAGAGCTTTTGTGGAAACCTTGGTGTCAATGGCAAATAAATACCACTCTGACTTTTGAGACTCAAGCTGTATCTAAAAAATTGAGGACTATCCCTGAATCCTAGGTAGCAAAGTCAGCCCAACAGCTCAACATTGCTTCCCAACTGGCTCCAAAGCTCTGGACACGTGGCTTACCCTACCCCTAAACCCCTCCAATGACATGAAAACACCTACCAACTGGATAAGGTGCCCTCCTGTTTTGTGACAATTCCCAACGAAGTCCTATTCTCCTCACGTGGTACCGTCTGAATGAAGCACATTTTTCTGAGCACCAAGAATGGGTGGCAGTGCCCACTCCACAACCTGGAGCCTTCTACATAACTTGAATGTTGTGAACTTAAATACACCAAGATGAGGCCTGGCATGGTGGCTCACACCTGTAATCCTAGCACTCTGGGAGGCCGAGGCGAGAGGATCACTTAAGGCCAGGAGTTGGAGACCAGCCTGAGAAAGAGTGAGGCCCCATCTCTACAAAAAAAATAGAAAAATTAGCCTGGCATGGTGGAACATGCCTGTAGTCTTGGCTACTCAGGAGGCTGAGGCAGGAGGATCACTTGAGCCCAGGAATTTGAGGTTGCAGTGAGCTATGATGAAACCATTGCACTCTAGCCCAGGGCAACAGAGCAAGACCCTGTCTCAAAAAAAAAATAAAATAAAATTACACCAAGGTGAACTGCAGGCTCTTTCTGTGGACATAATCATGCTTTTGGTGTAAGCAGGTGGACCAGTCAGGGCTGCTGGTCATAAACAGCAGCAATGTCTCTGCCTGAACTGAGCAGAAAAAGAGACTTGACTGAAAGGATATTAGGCAGCTCAGAAACTCCCCAAAACAGCTGGAGAAAGAGGCTCAGAGAACAGGCAGGCACAAAGAAAGCCAGACCAGGAACTACAGCCCCACCCTTCCTCTAGACACATTTTGGAAAGTTCACCTCAGCCTGTGTCAACCTGCTACCTTCATGGCTCTGCTGAAAACACTGGAAACCTGACGTCACTGCATTGCCACTACTGCCACCAGCTAAAGGATTCTCCAGTGTCCCTGCTCCTTGTCCTCACCAGCTCTCATTTCGGAGCCTCATGCAAGTGCCAGCACACGGGCACTCACTGCACCCCGAGCCCAGAGGGCGGGGGAGGGCCCTTCCAGGTGTCGGCCTTCCAGGCTTCTCCACCGAGAAGCTGGCTCTGCTTACCCCCAGAATCACATGGCAGGAACTCTCCCAAATGTAGGAGGGGGTTCGAGCACAGTGCAAACCTAAAACTACAAAATTCACTAAGCCTCTTAGGGTGGAGTGCTGAGGGGACTCCTCAGGGTCCTTCTGAGAGAGCCCGGGGCCCAGAATAATTTGAAGCCAATTTGGACCTTATTCCCATCTGCAAGATAAAGGGCACTATCACCCAACAGGTGGTCGAAATAAAGATTAAGCGAAATGAAGTGCGCGGGGGTGGTCTGTAAATTACGAAGTGCTATGCGGATGCTGGTAATCCCACTCATTCCCGTGTTCTTTTCGCAAACTTCTTCCCGTTCCTCAACTAATGGTGGTCCATGCCGAAAATCTCGCCTTCAGCCTCTCAGCAGACAATCTCGCCTCTTATTCCACAGGGTCAACAGAATCCACGTGAGAGAAACTCCACCCCCTTCCGACCACCAAACTGACAGACCCGCCCGCATCCGCTCCCCCCTCTCCTCCTTCACCGCTGTGTCCTGCAGACCCTCAACCCCCGTCCAGGCCAGCCCCGCCTTGCAGAACTGGCTCCCCCGCCCCCCACTGCCTTCTCCTGAATCTTCCGTCATCAGTTACCCTCCCTGCGCCCTGCATCTCTCTACTCCCTGTCTCCGCTAGAGCCTCGCGCCCCGTTCTCTCCCGCATTCTCTTCCCTGCCTGTCCCCCGCCCCACGTTCCCCGCTGGTCACTCCCACTTTCTTCCTTCACAGACAGCTCCTGCGTCGTCTGCGCCTATGTGCTCCTCTCCCCACGTCCTGCCCACTCCTTGCCTGACTTTGCCCTCCGTCCCACTAGGTCCACGCTGCCCTCTCGCTTGTCTCCCAGCCGCCGCCAGTGACCAGCTGCTCCCTCCTTCTACAGACAAGCCCTTCCTTGGCTTCCAGGCCACTGTCCTCTGTCTCTCTGCATGCTCCCTGGGGCATCTGCGCCTGCTCCCGCCCCCCACATGGCCTGTGAGGGTTGACTCCTTCCCAGTCACGCCTCCCACGCACACCTCACTAATCCCTCGCTCCATCCACCCCACCTCCCACACACTTCTCTAATCTGTGCACTTCCACCCACCCGTTTCTATGTTTTCAAAAGCATACTCTGATTGCTGGGTGGAGAATGGTTCAGAAGGCCAGAGTGGGTGTAGAAAGAGCAGACAGGAGGATTCACAGCCCTGTGCTGGTGGGCCATCACACGTGCTGTTCCTCTTCCCAAAGCCAGAGCCTCATGTGCCCTGGGCCCAAGTGCACTGCATGACTCTGGGGACATCGTTTGCCTCACTGGTGTCCCAGACGCAGAGTGACCACAACAATCAGCAATAAACCACCTTAAAGAAGAGGGTGCTTTTCTAACTACCAAAGAGTCATCTTATCAGCTACACCCTTCCCTGCTCATCTCTTGGATCTCCAAGGAGTCACGTGGAGGGAGAAGCCTTCTCTGACCCTCTGAACTAGGTCAGGTCTCTCCGTCTGTCCTTCATGGTACTTATCGTATACATGTTTGGTTAACTAGTCATGATGTGTCTGTCTCCCTGACGGAGTGTAAGTTTCAGGGACTAATGATGTTTTCTGGAGTGTCCTACCCCCTGTTAGGGACTGGGCCACAGAGCTCGGCCGCCCCCCACCCCTGTCCGTAGAAAAGTCATCTTCCATGAAACTTAGGAAGAGGGAGAACAGAGCAGGAGGTGAGCAGCAGGCAGGTGAGCTTCATCTGTCTGTACAGCCACCTCCCCATCCTGGAGTCCCCCTCTTGAGCCTATGCTCTTTGATGCAAGAGAGGCCAGGAGCTTGAGCCTGGGACCCTTTGGGCCACCACTCAAGTGTGCCCTCTAGGAGCTATTCATCCTCAGGCCACAAGGGTATTTGTCCCATTTTTCCCGCCCACCCCTCAGCAAGCAGCACTACTGAGCAAACAATTACAGGCTGCCTACCATGTGCCACCTTTGTGCAAAGCAACACAAACCGCAACTTCCACCCTCAACAGGTGTCCACGCCAGCCGTGGAGACAGGAGTGAACAATCGTTTGGTTTGTTCCAGCTTCGGCACTGAGCCTGTGTGAAAGGTGGAGAGGGACGTGGTTTGAAGAGGAGCAGAGGCCCCAGCCAGAACCTGGAGCTCCACTCCCTCTGCTCTTCCTTGCAGGCGAAACAGAGACCTGCCCTGGCAACCAAAGAAGGGAAAGGAGAGAGAGGACAAACAAGTGAGAAAGGAAGATTGGGGGCAAGGACAAAGAAAAAGGGAACAATTAAGATACAATAGAGAACTCAAAGCCATTCACACAGGGCGTGTCTGATTATGACAACCAGTATTTATGTAGTTGTTTACACAGCACCGACACAGGGACTGTCCGGAGAAGTACCTTATCCCAGCTTTCCAGCTGTGAAGACTCTGGCCCCAAAGACGGTGACCTTCCCAGAGCTGGCAAGTGACAGAACTAGGACCCCAAACCCTGACTTCTGTCCCCAACACGGTTCTTGTTGCCCTAAACCACGTGACCTCCAGAAACAGCAAGTTGTAGAATGGACATCAGGGAAATGGCTTCCGGTTATTCGTCCCACCTCTGCAACCCTCCTCTCTCCTGCTACGCTACCTCCCCCTCACCTCACCCACACGCACTGCAGGTGAGGGACAGTCACCTTATTGGCTTCCTAAAGAGCATGCTGGTGTTTATTTGCCAAGAATCTTGGCAGGGCCCTGTGCTGCCAAACGTCTCGTTCAAGGAACCAAGGGATCAACTCAGGGAAGAGAGGAGGCTGAAGATCTATCAATATAATAACAGCAACAGTGACAGCAGCTACCACTTCCTGAGTGCTTACTATCCACTGCCACCCCGAGATCTTTCGACGGCTTGGAATTGCATCTAACCCTCCTGACTACCTAACGGGGTGTGTTCTAGTCTTCCATGAGAAACCAAGGCTCAGAAGGGTGGACTGCCATGTCCAGGGTCACACGTCAGCAAGGGTTGTGCACATCTGCACATCACAAACTAGCATAGCAGGCTGCCCACAGTCTGTTCACTTTGCTCACTGTGAACTTCCAAACAAGGTGGCCAGGCTCCCAGGGGACAGGGCACTTCCCATCACGCCAGTCAGTGCTCTTTCTATCGGTCTCACACGCAGGAGTGCACATGCACTCAAAAATCCTCGTCAGCGCACACCTGCACTCACACTCGTCTCGCAGCTGTGCACCCTGTGCTCTCCGCCTTCTCGCCTGCCACTAGAACACAGCTTCCTACCCTCCCCGCAACCTCTGAGAAACTAACATAACAAAACCAAAGAGAACCTGTCTCCCAAAAGTTAAAACTTAATACTGGTCAGAGGACAGGTTGTGCAATTGGCCAAGTTCCACTAAGGTTTTGCAGTTCTCCATTATTAAGAAGTCCTGCGTCAAGAGCACTATTTTAACTGTTTGGCTCTAAGCTTTATAATATACATATACATATGTGGTGTGTATATATATATATATATAATATATAAATGTAATGATTTTACCATCTAAACTATATAAGGCAGCAACCACAAAATTGAAATTCTCTCTTTCAAAGGGTTTTATGTACTTCTCTAACTGAAAGCAGCTTCGCAATAAAAAAATCAGTTTTACAAGTGAGCCCAACTCAAAATAGCAACTATGGCCTTAAAGCCTGTTATCCCATTGCTATATGAAGGATTTAGGGCATATAAATGTTCATTAGCACAGCTAAGCATAACAATCTGATTTACAAAGTACCTCCTGCCAGGCTCCGTGTGGTACCCTACAATTAGACCGCCCTAGTTAAAACATCTTAGAAACCTAATAGACTCACCTTGAAAGAAACCACCCTGCAAAAGCACAACCCACCTCACCAAAAAGGGGGTTCCACAGCAAGGTGGAGGCAGGAAAAGGGGTTTTCAGATGGGAGGAGAGCATGTTCAATGTCTAATGCCCACACTCACAGCCAGCCAAAGCACAAAGGAGTCAGTGACAACCAAAGCACAGAAGCATCACCAGGATGGTTATCTAGGTGTCCATCTCAGGCCTTTCTCATAAATTTGGCATTTGCTTGTTATAAGTGAACACTTCTGGGTTCTAAGCTTGGGAAATCTAAGTGACATTTTCGGCTAAAAAGCAGGAGGAACACTTCTGTTACAGAGACTTATTTGGGGGATGGAATTTGGAAACCGTCTCTCAACTTTGACCCAAGTCAACTCCAAGTTATTCTCAGGGTCTCACCCCCTTGTATGCGTATGTTGGGGGGGAGGGGGGTTACTCATTTGTTTTGTCTACTCAGACAATTTATTACAGTAAAATGGAAAAACACCTCTCAAAATTTACCTGACATTCCTAGACACCAGTGGACAAATGAAGTTTTCAAAAGACCTAAGAATTTGCTGAGCAAAATGTCTCCAAACTCAGCTCAAAGCCAATCTTAGTGAAGAGCGAAACTGCACCCTGGGTATTCTGGGGAGAAAAGGATGTGGCAAAGGAAAAAAGGGGGGAAAAATCTACCCACAGACAAGCAGAGGCAGCCATCCAATGCTGGGTCCCACCCACCACTTGACTCATCCACATCAATTTAGCAAATATACTATTAATGTTAATACTCAAAGTGCGGATGAGGGTTCAGCCAGATGGATATTCTAAAACTGCCAGTAGGAGGGTAAATTGTTTGAGCCTCTCTAAAAAGCTGTCTCCCAACAGTTCCAAGAGCCTGTAAAATGCCTAGATCTTTGATCTGCTGGAAATGTATCCTAAGGAAATCAGCAAACTGTGGTCAAACAACAAAGCACACTAATGCTCACCGCCACCCTGTCTAATTTAGAAACAGGCGGGAACCGATCCAGTGTTCAATAATAAGGGAATAGTCCCATAAATTATGGTAAACCCAGAGACAACGTATTATAAAGCCTTTAAAAATTATGTTTACTGAAAAACACAAAATAAGATTTTAATAAAATGAAACAAAAACTGTGTTCTTGGATAGGAAGTCTCAGCCGTGTGAAGATATCAATTCTCTCCGTCGTAGCCAATAAATTCAGTGTGATATCAATCAAAATCTCAAAAGGGGTTTTGTTTGACTGTTTTATTGGGAGAGTAGAAATTCAACAAAATGATTCCATAGTCATCTGGAAAAATAGTCCATGCAAAAATAACCAAGAAGTATTTTTTTAAAAAAAAGAAGAGTAGCAAGTGTCGTCTAGACCCCTCTGTTATAAAAATACATTAAAACTATAGTAATTAATAAGGTACTAGGCAAGATTAGACAGACAGTCCAATGAAACAGACTGGGAAGTTCAGAGAACTCTGAAGAATATATGTGGGAATTTAGTGTATGATAAGGATAGCAATTTAAATCAGAAGAGAAAATATGTAGATTATTCGGTAAACAGTATGAGACAACTAACTAAATGTTTGAGAAAAAATGTATACTGGAGTCCTACTTTATATTTTATTTTTATTTTTCTTATTTCATCATATTATGGGGATACAAATATTGTTAAGGTTACATATATTGCCCTTGCCATCCCCCACTACCCCCACCTCCACCACCACTCCCATCCCCCACTACCACTCCCATCCCCCACTACCCCCACCCCCACCCCCACTCCCATCCCCCACCACCACTCCCATCCCCGCTGAGTCAGAGCATCTAGCGCATCCATCCTCCAGGTGGTGAGCATCGCACTCATTATGTAAGTGTACACCCATCTCCTCCTCCCCCTCCCACCCACCCAACACCCGCTAAATGTTCCTTTTTTTTTTTTTTTTTTTTTTGACATTTTGGTTACATTTTATATCTTTGCCTCTCCCTAGGAAGGGTTAGAGGTATGCCCTTCCCCTTCACAATGCTCTCCACATCCCTAAGATGTGGGTCTACCCCCACCCCAAACCCTGGTGAGCACTATATCACCATTTGAGCACCATAGTTTTAATCAGTCAGTACCAATTTGAAGGCGAGTACATGTGGAGCCCATTTTCCTGATCTTGTATCTCCTCACTTTGGATAATGGGCTTAAGCTTAATCCAGGATAGTATAAGGGGTGCTAGCTCGCTGTCGTTTCTTAGAATTGAGTAATATTCCATTGTGAATATATACCAAATTTTAATTATCCACTCATTAATTGATGGGCACCTGGGTTGTTTCCATGTCCTTGCAATAGTGAATTGTGCTGCCATAAACATTCAGGTGCAGCTTTTTGGTTTTTTTATTTCATCATATTATGGGGGTACAAATTTTAAGGTTTTGAATAATGCCCTTGCCCCCCCCACAAGTCTGAGCTTCAAGTGTGACCATCCCCCAGATGGTGCACATCTCACTTATTATGTATGTATAAACTTGCCCCTCCTCCCCCCTCCTGCCTGCCCAATACCCAATAAATGTAATTCCTATGTGTCTACTTAGGTGCTGATCAGTTAATACCAATTTGCTGGTGAGTATATGTGGTGCTTTTTTCTCCATTCTTGGGATACTTCACTTAGTAGTATGGGTTCCAGATTTATCCAGGAAAATACAAGGGGTGCTATATCATCATTGTTTCTTAGAGCTGAATAGTACCCTATGGTATATATATACATTTTATTAATCCACTCATGTATTGATGGGCACTTGGGTTGTTTCCACAGCTTTGCAATTGATAATTGTGCTGCTATAAACATTCGAGTGTAGGTGTCTTTATTGTAGATTGTCGTTTGTTCTTTTGGATAGATGCCCACAATCACAGCAGCAACAAAAATAAATAAATGGGACATGATCAAACTAAAAAGTTTCTGCACAGCCAAGGAAACAGTCATGAAAGCAAACAGACAACCTACAAAATGGGAGAAAATTTTCACATCCTACACATCTGATAAGGGGCTGATAACTAGAATCTACTTAGAACTCACAAAAATCAGCAAGAAAAAATCAAACAACCCTATCAAAAAGTGGGCAAAGGACATGAACAGAAACTTTTCTAAAGAAGACAGAAGAATGGCTAACAAACATATGAACGAATGCTCAACATCTCTAATCATGAGGGAAATGCAAATCAAAACCACAATGAGATATCACTTATCTCCAGTAAGAATGGCCTTTATCAAAAAGTCCCAAAATAATAGATGTTGGTGTGGATGCAGAGAGATAGGACACTCCTACACTGCTGGTGGGAATGCAAACTAGTTCAAACTCTGTGGAAAGCGATATGGAGATACCTTAAACTGATACAAGTAGAACTACCATTTGATCCAGCAATCCCACTATTGGGCATCTATATTTTTTATTTTAACATGAAAATAATGTGATCCTAACCTGTAAATAAAAATATTTTTTAAAAACTGCTAATAAGAAACATAGGTGAATTGTCTAAATTATCTTGAAATAAATTAGACTCTTCTTAACATGAAATAAAAGACTAACAAATTTGATTATATAAACATTTTAAATTGCTGTAAAAACACCATAACAAGGTTAGAGAAAAACAAAACATTTGTGTAACTAATTCCAACACATAAGACAAATGGCTAATTTCCTTAATATCTAAAGACATTTAACATATCAATAAAAGACTTAACAACATGATAGAAAAATATACACAATATGCAAACAGCAGTTTATAGAATAAGAAATACAAGTGGCCAATAAACATGTGAATAAATGCACAGCCTCACTAATAATGAACGACATGTAAATTAAAAAACAGTGAGATTCCTGTTTGGGTTTTTTCATGTGTGTTTGGTTTTTTGTTTCTTTGTTTGTTTGTTTTGTCCCCATTATTGATAGAAGTGTGGGAAACCAGAAAGGCCATGTACAGCTGGTAAGAATATAAATGGATAAACATTTTTGGAGGGCAATTTTCCCCTATCCTTCAATACTTTCCATGTGAATCCTCCCCTGAGCCCAGAATTTTCATTTCCAGGGATTAATACTACATAGTGCTAATGTATTACATAATACTACATTAACACTTGTACACAGGAATATATGTGCAAAGATGTGTACAGAAATATTTGTGCAAAGATTATTGATGCAGTGTTGTCTATAATAGCCAAAATATGGAAACCATTTAAATAGCCATCAATAGGAGTTTGGTTAAGGATATATTTCCCTGGAATGGAATGCCTTATAACAGTTTAAAAGAATGAGGTAAATTTGTACATAGTAAAATAAGAGATGTCCAAGATATAAGAAGCGTAAAAATCTTGTTGAAAAACTATAGGAATAATACAAACCCACATTTTCTGCCTTTATGTATGCAAAACTAATGTCTGAAAGGAAACATAAGAAATTGTTACAAAGGGGTTACTTCTACTGACAGGAATAAGGAAAAGGAGAAAAGAAGGGATATTTACTTTTCATTCTATAGCCTTCCATATCTTTGAAATTTTTTTCATAATGAGTAAGCATTACTATTTAAATCACAAACTTGCCAAGTGCAGTGGCTCACGCCTATAACCCTAACACTCTAGGAGGCCAAGGCAGGAGGATTGCTTGAGCTCAGGAGTTCGAGACCAGCCTGAGCAAAAGTGAAACCACATCTCTACAAAAAAAATAGAAAAATTAGCCAGGTGTGATGGCAGATGCCATGCATCTATAGACCCAGCTACTCTTGGGGCTGAGGCAGGAGGATCACTTGAGCCCAGGAGTTTGAGATTGCAGTGAGCTATGATGATGCCACTGCACTCTACCTGGGGTGACAGAGTGAAACTTTGTCTCAAAAAAAAAAAAAAACCCACAAACTAACAAAATCAATCAGTTGAAGTTTTAAAATTTAAGCATTTTAGTATTTATCAAGACTCTTAAAAATCCAGGGGAGTAATTATAATTTTATGTAAAAGGAAAACCCAGATTATATAATTATAGACAGAGTATGCTCTAAATTATTTTAAAATTTATATCTAAGTAGACACATAGAAAAATGCTAGCAGGAAACACATCAAAATATTATTGGTAAGTAGTTACCTCTAATACTAATGTTTTAACATATTTTTATTTACTTTCTTCTACTTTTTCCAATTTTCTAAAATAAATATTACATATAATCAGAAAAATCTAATGATCAGTTCAGAATTTGCTTAACAAATTATTATATGTCCCACACTAGACTAGGAATCAAAGGGAAAGAAGACATGGGATATAATCTCTTCCCTCAAACAATTTACAGTGTGTACATACAGTTAAAACCTCCACACGCATACAGATCTGTGCATATAGTATAGAGTGTGTTCATACGGAGATCAAGAGAGGACAGCAAAGAGCCAAGTGCTAAATTGAATCTTATCGAATGTCAAAATGTATAAAAGAGACAATATAATTAATGGAACAAGAGAAAAGGAAGAAGAAAGGCTGGTCCCAATTATTGATACCTCCCTAACCAGACAACCAGAGAAACAGCCTTGGGAAAGAACATGAAAACACTCTTCCATAAACAGAGTCAGAACTAGACACATGCTTGGTTCTGGACGTCAAGAAGTTCGCTTCCTCAGAACACTGCCCTATGCACACACTAGAAGTGCCAACACTTGATGCCATATGGGACCCTCCGGGTCTCCCTGTGCTCATGACAGACATCACTAATCAATCTCAGGACTTCTTCCTTGTGAGACAATCTCAGAATCCTTCTCAGCACAACACCCCAGGAAGCTACTACCCACTGAGCAGAGTTGGGATTTGAGTAGAAAACTGTTTGCCAGCCCTTATTAAAGTGATAGCGATGATAAACTCGCATTTCAACAGGAGTTGAGAATTTTACAAAGCTCTGTCTCCATTATCTCATTATTATCTCATTGATAATAATATTATCAATGATATTATTGATATTGATATTAATAATATTATTATCTCATTCATTATCTCATTTGAGCAGGTGTTATTTTCTTTTACTTTATGCCAAATAGGAGGATTTACGAGTTTCTCCAAATCATTTGATTGCCACTCTCAAGAAGCAGGTCTCAGATTCTAATACAGAACCCGATCTTCCTCCCAAGCCCCGTGCTCTTTCTCAAAGCACTCCTCTCTCATGTGACCGTCAGAATAAAAGAGTCGACCCTGTCCTATTCTGAGAGCCAGCGTGGGGAGGCTCGAGCCTTAGGATCCCAGGGAACACCGAGGATCAGGAAAGAACATCCCCCAAAAGATGCAGACTCTCAGAACCCAGAGACTCTGGGCGTAGGGACCGCATGATTTTGCAAAAACCCAGCTCTTTCCCCCTAGGGGACCAGTAAATATACTCAGGTTCCCACCCACAAGTGGTATCTGATGGGAATTCCACCAAGAATCCCATTAAGGACAAGAACGGCTGCAGCCTCATGAAAGCCCGGTGGGGATTGAGCGGAGCAGAGAAATTCTCCACGCCTTGAGCTGACATGGCACTGGGCTGTTCTGCCTCCTTCGTGCCCACACAGCCCCTTTCTGCTCGCTAGCTGGGAAGGACCTCAGCCAGCCTGACGGTCCTTCCACAGTCTCCTCCAGGTTCCGAACACCCAGTGAAAAAACCACATTATTCCAAGCTATTTTCTCCTCTGGTGCTCCAGACCCAACTTTCGGATCCCCCGCCTGCTCCGTGAACTGAAAATGAAATTCCTCTCACCCAGCTCCATTTGGAGGCATGCTAAGGTTGACTTCCACAAGCAAGTGCTTCCCCACGCTGAGGCGCGTGTGCCCGCGTGTATCTGTGTGTGTGTGTGTGTGTGTGTCTGTGTATGTGCCCCCAAGAACACCCATTAACTCACCCTCCAACCCAATCCAATCTTGAAAGTGCAACAGTCCTAAAACTGTTTTAAAACACCAGAATTAGATACCGTGTTGAATTCGAGGTTAACATACGGATTTTTGACTTTAAAAGGCCAGATTTTCACAACAAACACGCGTTGCTATAGAGACAGCATAAGCCTATGTAAACTTCAGGCATTCATATTCATAGAAACTCCTGAAGCAAGACCAAATGTTGGCCCTCACATTCCCGTTCTTGCCAACTTCCAAATAGTGCACAAATTATGCCAAAAATAAATGGGTGTGACTAATACAAGCTTAGAACATTTTTTTAAGAATTTACCTTGAGGGCAACATTTGTTGATATAGGAGCTGGGTGTGTAGAGCATACTTCCCCCCTCTATAAATCCATCTGTTTTATTTACACTTCCTAAAAGACCTGCATGCACATTTTTTCCATAAATCGTACAACTGCTAGTAATCACGTATCATTTCAATCTGTGCTCCAGTTCTATTTTAACACAGTGTCTCTTCCTTTTTGTTTGTGTTCCATTAAGCACATACAAGGGGCAAAGCAGTCAAGAATTAACTCTTCCAGTCTCAAATACTCACTCCAGGGCTGCAGAATTGTCAACAAGGTGACACCTCCCAGGTCTGCGAGCCCAGGGTAAATCTTATTACAAGCTCAGAGATGTCAAATTGGTTTCTGCTACCAACCTTCTTTCTCGTGACCCCTGCCCCAACCCTCCAGGCCCCAACCCAAATCCCTCATTTCTCCCGCATGGAGGTCAACCTGTGTGATGCCTGAGCTCTGCCCCGAATCTGCTCTATCCCTCACTGGATACTTGCTGCTAATTACTGTAGTCACACTTCTTAATTCAACAAGCGCCAGGCGGCTGCCTGCCATCTCCCCAGCGGGCTGTGTCGCCAGCCCTCTCACGCAGGTCACTAAGTCGGCGTTTATTTCCTGATAGGAGATGGCGTTACCAGGTAGCTGTTCCAACACGAATGGTAATCAACATTAATTAAAAGTGATACACCCATTCTGACTCACATGATAGTGTTAAAAAAAAAATCCAAGAAGGGTGGTGGGGGGAGGGGTGGGGAGAGAGGAAGGAAGGGAGGGAGGGAGAAAGAGAGAGAAAATAAAATGCTTCACCAAGACATGTTATAAGTTTTATAAATTTTTCATTTCAACTTAGAATTTCTGGAAAATAATGTGTGCTTTTGTTTTCTTTGCATCACACAGAAGGAGTACGTCCGCTTGGCGATCAGGGTGAAAAGCAGTGGATTTGGCTTTTCCCTAAAGCAATGAGGGGCCGAAGCCCTTCACCTTGGCATCAGGGATCGGCCTCACTCAGAGGACCCCTGTCCACAAAGGCATTGTGACTGTTCCATGGGTGATGCCAACCTCCAACCTCAGAAACTGAGAAGATCAACTATGACCAACTCTCTGACCAGAAGGGGTTTAGCCTGAGCTACCTGAATTGACAGTCGTCCGCTCAGATTCTCAGACCCCATCTCAGCCCTCCTCTCTAGACCGTGGGCAGCCCAGCCCGCCACCTGGCTGGGCAGAAGACACTCAGTCACCCTGCTATGCTTTATGTGCCGGCCGTGTGCCCACAGGGCGAGACTCGGGGCAGCTTCATTTTGACTGTGATTGGGATTATCTACAATCTACCCCCTCTCACCACCACCACCATCCCCCTTCCCTGTCTAAGACAGGCTCCCATTATGAGACCTGGAGCCGACAGTTCACTTGCCAGTTCATCAAACGAGGTGCTCCCAGGCGCAACCGGGAAGGGCGTCGGGGAAGCAGAACAGGAACAGGGAAAAAGTCAAGCACAGGTGAGATTCCAGGCCCAGTCCTGGGCTCAGCCTGTGTCCACGGGGAGTTCTGGAGCCTACACTGTCCCACATGGAGCCAAGGGAGCTGGCCCTTCCTACTCCCACCGCCAGCCACTTGCTTCCAGCCGCCTGGAGGCGGACGTAAAGCCCCAGGCACTCCTGCTGTCTGCGCTGTACCCCGGGCAGCTCCAGGGACTGACGGGGCCTTCCTGGAGGCAGAGGGGTGTGAAGCTGGACAATGGGCACTCAGACTCCAACATGTCTGTTACGCCCCCAGGGAAGGGAACATAGGCAGTATTTTAACGTTAATTTCGGGAAACAATTCTTAATATGAAAGTCTTAGCCTAAGCAACACAGCAAGACCCCGTCTCTACAAAAAATAGAAAAATTAGCTGGGCGTGGTGGCACATGCCTACAGTCCCAGCTACTTGGAAGGATAAGGCAGGAGGATCACCCGAGTCCAAGAATTTGAGGTTGCTGTGAGCTATGATCAAGCCACTGCACTCACTCTAGCCTGAGGAACAGAGTCAGACCCTGTCTCAAAAAAAAAGAAAAAGAAAATCTTAGAAAAGCAGGCATGAATCAGGGGAGAGAAAAAACAATCATACTACTGATTGTACCTACTACATAGGAAAACACCAAAATGTAAAGTCTACTTATCTAATGTCACACTTGGACCGGGAAATAAGAGTATGAGACCCGGACATCTGTATATTTGAATGGATGCTGTGACCTGAAGCACCTCTAGAGCCTTAAAGTGACACTGGGTCACCTTCCCTCGTGACCATTATCCAAGCATGATCATCCAACTCCCCCAGCGTGCCAAAATTTTAAAGGACTGCCCCCCATGCCCAAGACATCCCCCTGTCGTCTGACCATCCTGCCTACCACATCTCACCTACACGACCATTTCAAGGAGGATAAGAAATGGCGGTAGGAACAACAAAGCGGCCCACACGCTCCCCGCGAAGGCTGCAGAGCGGGAGCCAGCTCTGATTCATGGATAGTGGCTGTGTCGAAAAGAGCTGTCAGACAACTGAGAAGAGTGTGACAATCTGTTTTCTCTGCCTAGTGTGGTGAGGAGGTAAAGGCAATCCCTGCAGCATCAAGAACCTGAGCTACTCTGGAGAGCTCGTCCCCCTCCCAGTGTCTATCCCTCCCCGTTTCACATAAATTGTACTCACAAAACAAAAAAGAAAAAAGAGGAATCCGTTTTAAAATGCTTCCAAAGTTTTGAATTAAAAAATATATGAAAGAAGTAGGGTGTGTTGCTTGTCTTGAAGAACTTAGGAGTCTCAGGAAGAATGTGAGACAGAGAGAGCAATTCTGATGGCATACAGAATAAACTGGCAAGAAGTAATAACAATAAATTCCCAAGGGCCGACATACATGGAATCTCAGGTACTCAGGCACCTCTCTCTTATGACGGGTACAGGCAGGACTCAGGGCGTTCATGAAGTAAAGAGAAGGCCATTCTAGAAGTATAGGAGGAGGTGGGATCTGAACAGTGCCCTGGAGAGTGAGTTGGATTCGGATAACAGAAGCAAAGGAGGAAGGACTTTTTACTCAGTGGGAAGAAGAAAAAAGAAGCCATATTCTGGGAGTGCTCAGTGAAGCTCTAGAAGGTTCCAGAGTACAGGGAAGAAAGCCACGTTTCCTCGTCTGCTCACAATCACGGAGCCACCTTCAGGCCCCTTTACACTCAGGGCTGCTCTCAAGGAAAGCGGGGCTGGATCTGCCAGCCTTCGGGAGGCCAGAGGATGGGATTTCAGCTCCCCACCTCAGGGGCTCCCTGTGCCGGCCAGCCCAGTCCAGGAATCCGGGCCAATCTGCCACCTTCAGCTAATACCCGAGCACGCTCAATCCCATCCCACAACCACCAGCCCCAGGAAAGATTGAAAATAGCCGACCAGGAAGAAAAGGCAGCAGGGACTTCCCCTTCCACTTCACAAGAGGAGTGGAAACAGCCATCTCCCTACAGGACAACAAATCAGCCCCATAAACAATCACCAGCCGCCTCTTGCCCCCTCCGTGATTTATTTCCCAGCAATTGGCCCACATTTAATAATACGTGAACAGCAGTAAGAATACTAATCAGACCCAGGACCTGACTGCCTCAAACCCTCCCTCCTGCCTCCCACCGCCCCCAGAGCCCACGAGGAAGCTGTGAGCACAGCACAGAAGCGGCACGAGAAACAGAGGCCTCGAACTTGGGACTTGGCCTGTGGCCTGGGTCTCCTCCCAGCTCCCCATACTCCCCCGCCTGCACCCCGCTCCTCTTTCTGCAGAAGCAAGCCCTTCTCCCTCCCTCAGCCAAGCCAAATATGCGCAGAACAGATTCAGTTTCCAGAAGCTGAAGATCAGCTCCAAGCCAAGACTTGTTCTAAAATAATGGAGGGAGGATGGGAGGGTAGAGGAAGAGATGTGGGAACAGAGAGAAAAATTAAGGCCATTGGCTCCCTGTCATTTGGCAGTGAACCTGCCGACACGAAGTTTTTGTAGTTTTTAGAGGTTTTAGAGTCAGAAGGGCTGGGGAGGGTCCTTATCCATTCTGATTTTAAAGTAACTTTTCATCCTATTTACTCACAGTGTTCACTGGTAGGGATTTTTTTTTTTTTTTTTGCTTTAAAGCAAGAAACCAATAAATGATACCTCTCTCCAAATTTCCACCCCCACGCTCCCCTCAGAGGTGGGACTCTTTTCAAGGGGAGTACCTCTCTGAAGGCTGTGGATTAACAGCGATAACAACTCACATTTGTGAGGAGCTTTTAACTTTTCAAAGTCCTCCTCCCTGCATCATCCCGCTTGATCCTCCTGACAGCCCGCCGATGCAGGTGGAGCCGGGATTAGCCGCGCCAGCCTCCCGAACAAGCAGAGCAGATTATGTTCTCAGGGGACCGGGGGCCCAGGAAGGGACCAACCACCTCAGACACGCCCTCCCAACAAATGGCATCTGCAAATTGCCTTGACAAAAGCAGCCCTTCCATTTCACAACGCAGATGAGGCTTAAGAAACAAATACCCCTTGGAAAGATAACATATCAACCAGTGTGTAACGTGGGGCAAAGCCACTGGGAGCCTTCCCTGACTGCAACTTCTCACAGGGAAGGGAAATAGGACACCCAAAGGTGCTGGAGGAAAACTCGGCTTAGGTGGCAATTTTGCCCATGCTCACCCCTAAGGATTGTCAACCCTGTTTTAGAGATAGGACGACACAGAGAGGTCGAGTCGCCCACTCACGAATTCATTCCTTGATTCAAACAGGATTTTAGGAGCTCTGACTGTGCCCCCCCAGCCCTGGTGGCACAAGGTGAAGGCACAGACCCTGCCTGCAAGGAGCTGGCACTGGAGTAAAGGAGGCAGCATGAGCCTTGGGATGGTATTTTAAGATTTTTCTCCCACTCCACTGTCCTTGTCCCCTTCCCTCTCCCCTCACTTTGGGCAACAGGAAGGGCCTGCCACACTCACTGTCAAGAGAGAAGAGTGCCTACCCAGTCCAGGACAAAAAAAGGTAATTGATTTCAAAATGGGTATTTTAAACACATAAAATATATTTAGACTTTTTGGCCAGGCACAGTGGCTCATGCCTGTAAACCCTAGCTCTTTGGGAGGCCAAGGCAGGTGGGTCGCTCAAGGTTAGCAGTTCGACACCAGCCTGAGCAAAAGCGAGACCCCATCTCTACTAAAAATAGAAAGAAATTAATTGGCCAACTGAAAATATATAGAAAAAATTAGCTGGGCATGGTGGTGCATGCCTGTAGTCCCAGCTACTCAGGAGGCTGAGGCAGTAGGATTGCTTGAGCCCAGGAGGTTGAGGTTGCTGTGAACTAGGCTTACGCCACAGCACTCACTCTAGCCTGGGCAACAAAGCGAGACTCTGTCTCAACAACAACAACAACAACAACAAATATATATATATATATAGAGAGAGAGAGAGACTTTTTGAGAGA
>VSMD01067353.1:0-67034 GCA_008750895.1 Mirza zaza
ATTGTCTGCCTCCTATAGGAGGCCGCCTGGGGGCCCAGGGCATGGTCCTCAGCCACCTGCCTTCCCTCGGTCCGCAGTAGGGACTAAAATGACAGCCCTGGGCCTGGAGCTCTGAGGGAGACAGACAAGAAAACCCGCATGAGTGGGCCCGTGGTGGGAAAGCTCTGGGGGAGAGGAGGAGGTTGGGGTTTGGGTGACTGGGTGGCCAGGAATGCCTCTCTGAGCACAGGTGGGGCAGCCGAGGATGGGGGAACCTCATGTTCCTGGGTGAGCTGGGGGTGTGGCCCCAGGAGGCCCCCACCTCCCATCAGCTGTGGTCAGCTGTCTTTTCTCAGGTGCAGAAGGGAGGGAGAGGCTAAAGGGGCATGCAGCCCTGTGCCTGGGGGGGCCTGAGGAAGGACAGGGACAGCACAGCCACACACACACACTATCTCAAAACGCACATGTCAGACACGTGTGCATGCTGCACGTTGGACACACATTGCCAAATGGGGGTCAGGCCCCACACCCTCAGACCTGAGCCATAGCAGGCTGGCTGCGGTGCTTGCATAGGTGCTTGGATAGGGCTTGCCTGCTGTTGCCTCCTTCCACTGGAATTCCCAGGTGGTGGCCGACCAGCCCCAGCTCCCAGCCCAGGAAAGCTGCCCACGTTGAGCCCACTCTACCCCAGAACCCCCTACCCGTTCCACCCCTGCCTAGGGCTCCTCCACCCCGCCAAAATGCCACAGCTGCCCAGCCGGCTCCCTCGTTGGTCCTGGGTTAAGGGACTCCAGGAAAAAGCTCTGAAAACCCGGGTCCAGGTGACCAACTGCCCCAGGGAAGCCCCGCCCCACCCTGCCCTGCTGCTGCCAGCCTTTAGGGCTGCTGTGTGTGTGTGTGTGTGTGTGTGTGTGTGTGTGTTTGGGGGAACCCACACTTCTGTCTGCAGCCTGCAGTCCCTCAATCTGTTGCCTTTCTCCTCCACCGTCCTCCCTTAGCGCTGCACAGCTTAGTTGTCGGCAGGGCCCCTCCTGCCTCCTGTTCATAGCTATCTCTGAGGTTGGGGCCAGGCAAGGCTGAGGTGTCCTCTTCCTGGCTCCCCCAGGAGGATGGGCACACACAGTATCAACCCGGCACTCTCATGCACGCAGACGGCCAAACGTGTGGGTGCAGGCACACACATGTGTACAGATGCCACCGCCCAGACACAGAGAACCAGACCCCAGCAAGCACGCAGACATACATACACACACACACACACACACACACACACACACACACACGACAGTAGACACATGCCTGTGGGCCCCACACAGGTGGCCCTGTGTAACATAGATGCAGAGGGACCTCCACACACACTCAGAGCCCATGGGTTTTGTCTATGCCAGTCCCGTCCATGTGGCCACCCCAGTGAAGTGCCGTCCTCGGCCCCCTGCCAGGGCTGAGGGATCTGAGCCTGACTGCAGCCCTGCCCCTGCCGCTCTGGTCTCTCCTTGCCACCTCTCTCCCAGCCTCGATCCTCGATCCTCGCTGTCACCAGGATGGAAACCTCATTCCCCTCTGCAGGCTCAGAGTAAAGGCCCTTACTGAGGCCATGCCCTCTTCCAGGGCTGACATGGGGTACAAGGCCAGACCCCCGCCTTGCGTGGAACCATCATGAACCAGCCCAGACAATCGTGCTGGGGCCCGGCCTCCTGCTACAGCAGCTCCTTTGCTCAGTAGGGACCTGGGACAGTCCCAGCGGTCTCACCAAGGTTCTGGGCCTGGGACCAGGGCTATGTGATCTACCACTGGGTAAAGAAAGGAGCCTGGGGACCCCACACCCCGCCCTGGGCCCCGAAGGAGGCTGAAGCCATCAGGATGGCCTGGGTCTCCTGACCTGCTAGCTGCTCAGAATGGGACAAGTGGGAGTTTTGATTGGGCTATGGAGGTGACAGGCTGACATTTGGAGGACAGGGAAGGGCCACCATCCTGTGGGGTCTACAGCTCTCCCCCTGCCCAGCCCCCACCCCTCTCTCTGATTGCAGGACCAGCCCTGCCCCACCCCCCATCCCCACCGGATGCCTGGTCAGCAATTCCGGTCAAAGTTGGCCACGAGCCAGGGAGGGTGCAGTGAAGGGGACTGGAGTGCCCCAGGTGAGCAGGCAGAGGGAGTGCCCAGCTGACTCAGTAAGAACTCCAGAGGCAGGCTTGGCGAGGAACTTTCCAGATAGATAGAGAGAACCTGCAGGGAGAGTAGTGGAAACTTCGGGGAGGGGCTGCAGACTATGGGGGTCTCAGAGGAGCAGCTGAGGGCAGGGCTCCACCTTGACAGTATAACGCCCAGTTGGCCCAAGTGGTCACGGAGGGGCGGGCGCAGCGTGTGAGTGTCCACTGAGAGGAGGTGTTCAAGGGCAACCAGGAGGAGCGGGGCCCTGAATGGGGTGCAGAGGGAGGCGGGAGCCAGCTGGCGAGGGGGCGTGGGACCTCAGCTCGTCCAGCCAGGGAGGCATTTTTGGGTGAAGGCTGGACGGGGCAGGGAGCTAGCACTTCCCCAGCCTGGGGGCATGTGGGGGAGGAGGGGGTAGGGGTGCACTTCAAATTATTGGGGGAGGAGATGCCCAAGACAGCGACACTCCCGGATCCCCATGCTCCCGTATCCCCATGCTCTCTCTTCATGGCTCCTGCACAGCGGAGCAGTGACAGAGTAATTTGCGGCCGGCAGGCTCAGCGCCTGCCTAATTCTCAGTGACACCGCTCAGCTGCGGAGGACTTGAGCTGTCACAGCCAATTAGCCTGAGGCCGGGAGGCGGGGCGAGCACGGCTGGAGGCGGTGGAGGCAGAGGCAGGCCAGGGGTGGGGGCTGAGGGGTGGCCTTTCCCACCTAAGGCCCAGCCTCCTAGAGGGGAAGGTAGTGAGTGAGCCCAGCTGCGTCCTCGTGCTGTCCCTCTGGGCCCCGCCGCTAAGATCCAAGATTGGATGTCCAGAGGCAGTTCCTGCCATCGCTAGCCCCACCAGCAGGCTCCTAGCCTCTCTGGCCCTGGGCCCCCCCACCCCCACTGCACCTCCACTCCACCACCCCCGCACCTTCTCAGCCTGGCCCCAGCTCCCAGCGCACAGTCCTCCTTCCCTCCTGTGGGCCCATCCTTCGCTGCACCCCCCTCCCCAGAAGGCAAGGGCTCTACTCAAGGCCACTTGGCAGGGCCAGCTGGACTCTGGAGGCCCTGGTTCCTCTGCTAGGGAGGGTCCTGAAGCCCCTTCTCCTACAGTGTCTGTGCCCCCCCCCGCCCCCCCATCTCGGATCCAGATATGTCCTGGTTACCTCTTCCTGGGCAGGTGGGCAGCCCTGCCCTCTGGGAATCTGGACCAGACACCTGGGGAGAGGGTCGCTCTTCAGCCCACAGCCTCTTGCCCAGTTCTTGGCACAGAAGCTCCAAAGGGAGCAGCTGGTGTCCTGGGGGAGGCGTGTAGCCCACCACTCCCCTGAGGCATGGGGGGCCCCCACCCAGGTCCCAAGGCTACAGCCAGAACTAGCCTCTCTCCTCTTCAACCAGGGCTGCTCTCTCTAGACAAAAGCCACCTGTAGTTCCCCAAGCCCCCAAGCCCTCACCCTGAGGCCTTAGCACTCTCTGTTCCCTCTCCCAGGTCTGTTCTGTGTCCTTCCTTAGGCAAGCCCTTGCTGACCCCACAGCTCCCTCCCAACATGCCCTCCCCATCAATCGTGCCTCTTGCTGGTGCCTCCTGCAGGCACAGGGCTGGCCGTCTGCCCCAAAGCTTTCGGCAGTGCAGGGGCCTCACCACCCGCCTGCCCACCTGGGGCACAGCACAGCAGTTACAACCTGACTGCCTGGGGGGGAGGGGGGAGGGGAGAGGGTGGGGGTGCGGTTTAGGAGGCAACAGCCAGGAAGGGGAGCTGTGAGCTGCCCCTCACCCCTGTGCCCTCAGGCTGAGAGCCCCCTGCCCATTTGCTACAGTCGGGGGAGGGGCTGCGCTTTGCCAGGGTGGGGAACAGGATTGTGCAGCAGAGGGTGTCAAGAGGTGGCACTTCCAGAGACGTGTCACAGTGTGTGAGACGCTCTAGCTGGGGCAAGAGCCAAGAAGAGGAGCGTGGCTGGGACCTGTTACTCCACTGCAGGTGGGTGTGAGCTCCCCACACCACGGGAGGGTGGCAACTAGGCTGGAGGGAGGAAAGACTGCAAGATAAATAAGCAGTGCTGACAGAGTGAGCTGGAGGGTGACCAGTGACACAGGGGAAGGTGGAGGGGTATGAGAGGGAGGAGGAGGGAGGGTGGGGGAGGGAAGGGAGTGCAGGGCATGGGGTCTCCCCAGCAGAGACGCAGCAGGTGCTAGGGGTGCTAGGGGCTGTGCTGGGCCTGTGTGGGGAAAAATGGGGCTCTAGCAGCTGCAGGGCTGGAGGGCAGGAAATGGGGGCACATTTTGAGGGGTGGCAGCCATCAGCGGGGCCCCTGCTTCTGTGGGGACAGATTATGCGGACAAACGCTGGAGCCCGGAGGCCACTGCCTGGTCCAAGGTAGCCAGCCCTCTGAGGTCCACAGTCTCCCCCTCCCTCTGCTGCCCTGAAGTTTCAGACAAGCTCTGTGTTCTCAACTGTAAAATGGGAATTGTAGCAATAGAACCTTCCTTCCTGCGCTTTCTTGGAGATCGCTGGGCCAGGGGTACAGTCTTGATGCGGACAGGACACACAGCCCCCTTGGGCCTGGCCCCTCACCTTTCTGCTTCTGCCAAGGCCCTCTGGGCTCTGGGACTGTCATGTGAGGGGCAGGGCACCCTATCAGCCTCCTGCTTTGCCAGGGCCCAGTGGCTGGGCCCAAAGCTGCCTGTTGGTTCTCAGTTTCCTTATCTGTGACCTGAAGGGGGGTCAACAAAACCTGCCTCAGGGTGGTAGTCAGAAGGTTGCAGGTGGCCCCCATCCCACCAGCCCCCCAGTCTGGAGGAAAGCTGGAAGCAGGAGGCTGGTCTGGTGCCCCTGAAAGGCAGCCCCAGGGGTGCTGGGGCCCTGCCAGCACCATGGCTTTAGAGGGCTCAGACTCCTGGGACACGCAGATGGCTCCCACTGCGCGGTGGGAGCCAGGGAAGGCCTTGATCACCAGTGTCCCTTCTCTGGAGCTGAGTGTGAGCTCTCCATTGCCTTGGAGGTGGTCCATGTGGAAGTGGGGGGGCCTGGGCCCTTGTCACAGCCCCCTAGGTTGGGCAGGCACCTGCCCCCCCCCGCCCCGTCACCACCCACCTACGCAAGGCAGTGGGCAGACAGGGCATCTTGGTGGCCGGAGTCAGCCTGACCCAACTGCCTGCTTTGGCCCTCAGTGGCTGGCGGTGGGCCTTTAATCTCTCTGGGCTCAACCATCTGATCTGTGAAGACTGTAGGCCTCCCCATCCCCCACCGGCACAGGGTCCTTGTGAGGGACAAAGAGAGAGGTCCTTTGTCCATCTGGGAAAACTACCTGGAAGAGGAGGCTGTGCAGAGAGACAGCATGGAGTGGGACGTGCCTCTCCAGGCGTCCTGGGGCAGGGTTGTGGGGGTGTCCCACAACCCACGGCCAGAGACACCTTGGCCATGTTTGTGGGGCTTGGAGGTGCAGGGGAGAGGAGCTTGGCTCCTGGTGGCAGGTGAGCAGCCTCACTTCCTCCTATGGCAGCAGCCGCCAGGGCTGCTCCTCCTCAAATCACCTCACTGGGTCTGCCCCAACTGGCAGACGGAATGCACACAGCCCATCCTGCCCTGTGTGCCAGGGGCTGCTCTTGAGGACAGACCAGCTCCAACCTCCAGCACTTTCTACCGAATTTGAAGAGCTGAATTAGGCTGAGTTCAGAGGCTCCAGGGCTCTGGACAGGGCACTTAGGGCCATGTTGAAATTATGACCCAGGAAGGGCGACACTTAGCACCCGAAGAGAATTATTTCTGCAAGAATTCATGTGAAAAGTATTCCTAGACCCCACTGTGCAGCACTTTTTAGCCATTCAATCTGTCCCCCCCACATTGAATAACATTTAAAATGTATTACATAATAACAAATAAATAAAAAAGACATTGTCTAATAATTCTTACCTGAAAAAACCTTTATGGTAGATTCCAGAGTGAGGCTGAGCTGCTGCTGACAGGCTACTGGGATCCAAAAGGGGAGCAGACGGGCCACACTCCCCTCCTCCTTGCCCCTGGTCCTTCCCTGGAGATGGGAGCAGGAGTGAGATAAGGATGTTTCTCCACCTGAGCCTTTTGGAAGCCATGGCCCAAGTCACCTTGAGGCTCAACAATATCTTAACTGCAAAACCCTACAACTCACAGAGAAATGCGAAATGCATAGGTAACAGACCTAAAAGACCAATGACTCAAAGAATTTAAATGGAAATTTAATTTCTGTCTTGTAGAAGTCAAGAAGTGACAGTCAGTGTCAGGCATAGTAACTGCTTCACAGGTGTTCTTGGATTCAGGCTCTATCTTGGCCTATACTTTATCATGGTCCAAAAGGGCTGCTTCAGCTCCAGCCATCACATCTGCATTCCAGGAAAAAGGAAGGTGAAAGTTGTGCCTAGGACCAGACCACACCCCATCTCCTGACATCACAGCTAGACCACTGAGGGATGGCAGCTGGAGGCTGGGGATACGGGCTGTCTACCCGGAGTCAGCAGAAGACAATAAGTATGTGGAGACTGACTGGATGGACAGACAGAACACCCAATGGGTGGATAGGAAGATGGAAGGTATAGTGGTTGGATAGAAGGATATATGCATGGTTCATGGTGGGGGATGGGAGAATGGGGTTCGGGATGGGAGGGTGAGTGGGTGGGAGGGTGGGTGCTGAAAGAAGCTGTGAACAACTCAAAAAGTGGGTTGAGGGAGCCCAGTTTATATACCGGTACCTCCTTGCATCTCTCGCCCACTCCCCCTTCCCTTTCTTCTCTCCAGAGCCCTCCTTCAATCCTAAGGCTCCATTTTGCAGAAACCTGTGTCCCCACCCAGGGCCCCTAGAGCTCTCCTCTTGCGTGCTCACTCTCCCTCAACTTCTGTCACAGTCTGGGACACTTGTTGATTCACTTCACCTTCCCTCCTGACCACCAGAACCATCCATGATCCTCCTTACCCTTGACTATGTAAATATTGCCCTTGCCTGAACAAAGCCACGCTATCACTAAATGCTCTTCCCTGAGCAACTTCTTTGTTCTTCCTGGAGTCAGTAATTGCCTCCTGGTTCTCCTTTGTTCGGTGTTCCATGTGTCAATCACAAATTCTTCCTAAATGCTTCAGTCATTCCAGAAATCTCTCTTGCCATGGTTTCCACACAGAAACTTGCAACAGTCACCTGTTAAGTCCATTTCCCTCCTGCTGGGAGCGCCCTCCCTGCCTCACCATTTCCCAGGGCACTGCTGCTGCTTCTCCTTTTTGGTTGACTCTTCCTTTTCCAGAAGCATCCTTCAGGTTCTCCTTGAGAACACATGCATGGGAGGTAGGTGTTGTCATCGTCATTTCCTCACACCAGATGGCTGGGTATAGACGTGTCCTTGGCAGTTCCTTTCCTTCAGCACCTCAGAGGTGCTCTGTCTTCGGCTTCTGTGTGACTTCTGGAAGTCCAGTTCCGTCCTTACTGATGATCCTTGGTATGTGACTAGTTTTTTCCTGTTTGGAAGCTTTTTGGGATATTCCTTGGCATTAGTGGCCTAAAATTCCAGTGACAGGAAAGGGTCTTTCCCTGAGTTGACCTGGGGCGAGCCTCTCTGCCCAGAGCTCTCGCCCTGCAGCTCTGGGCAAGGGTCTTTGTTTATTCTTTGACCTGCTATTCCCACCTTTTTTCTCCCTTCACTTTCTGACTCCTGTTAAAAGTCGGACCTCCTGGATCCATTCTACATTTTTCCAATATTTATTTCCTGTTTTCTGTCCCTGTCTTTGTTGTTTATCTTCTAATCCTGCTGGTGAATACATTTTCTCATTGAGCTTTCTCTACTTGGACTGCGGGATCTCTCTGTCTGACCTCAGCCTGTTGTGGTTTCACTTGTAGCGATGAGATAGGAAGTGTGGCCTCTGGGGCCAACCTGCCTGGCAGAATCCCCACTCTGCCACTCCTCGCTGTCGGCTTTGGGGAGGCTGATGTGACCTCGCTGTGCCTCAGTTCTCTCATACGCATGGCACCGACCTCCTGGACGTTATCATGTGGATGACACGAGCCGCTGTGCACCCAAGTACCAGCCACGACCCTGCTCACGGGACAGTGAGTCAGCGTGAGCTGCTGCTCCCGTGGTGTGACCGTGCTCTCCGACTCCTCCATGTCTCCCTTTCTCTGGCTTTGTGTGTTTGTTTTGTTTTTTTTCTCAGTCTGGTCCACATTGTGGGCTTTTCTCACCCGCCTGCCAGTGCTTAGCTGTCCTGTTTCGGATGAGACGGCACTCCAGCTCCCTGGTGGACAGTGGTGGCCTTGCCCACAGACAGACCTCTCTCTGGGCACCAGGCAACAGTCTGGCAGCCTCCTGGGGAACCCGCTTTTCTGTGGCTGGTCTTTTCCCTGTGGCCACTGAGTTTTTCAGAGAAGCTTCCTCCTGCCCTGTGGTGGGGGCGGGCGGGGGGGGGGGGTTGGTGTACAGGCTGCTGGTATCGTTGCTGAGAGGAGGGGCTGGGTGGCCTATGGCTTGGTTTGTGCTGGTCACTTAATTCCCTGCGTTCAGTGAGAGCCTCGTGCCCACCCTCCAGTGAACCTGGTCCCAGGTCTGTTTCCCCAGGGTCCCTGGGGCTGGGAGACAGCTAGTGGCTCTGACCACAGACATTGACCAGGCCCCCAGGTGAGCCTCTGGGTTCTGTCCTCGGGCCACTGGCTCGCTGTCCCCTCTGCTCTGTCAAGACAGGCATACTGGTCACCGAGCACTGTGCCACTTTTTCCCTCCTGGCCACTGCTGGCTCTGTTCCTATTCTCTCTGTTTGCCTGATGGCACGTCTTTCTTCCTCTTCTGTCATTTCGCTGGCATTTGGGAGACTCCAAGGACTGTGCACCAGAGGCCATGTCTAGTGGACTCTGGGTTCCTGGGACTTAGAGGATCTCCCGGTTGAGACCCCTTCCCACTCCAAGGCTTTCCCAGGGGGCCCCGTGAGGCTGGGGAGGGGAGGGAACAGAGGAGGGGAGATAGTGGCTACCTGAGGGAGGCCTGAGCCACTGGATGGACCAGAGCCAGGTCTGAGGGGAGCATGGAGCCTGGTGGCCACTGCTCAGGTAACAGGACCTGGCCTTGGCTCTGGGCCTGCCGGGGCCCTCATGGCTCCAGGCAGTGGGCAGGGGTCTGTGTCAATGGCGGGCACTGCCTCTCCACAACCTCCTACCCATTAAGAGGACAATGGGAGAATAAGCACTTTTCTTTCTTCATTTCCCCCACTGTCTGCTAATATCATATTGATGATAATTTCTCTTTAATGGGCTATTTGCGGTAATTATGATACACTGAGTGAGTAATTGTCTCTGACTCCCAGCGCCCACCACGGCTGGGGGAGGCACGCTGCCTTCTGCCCTCTCAGCCCAGACAGCTCTGCCCTTTGCCCGAGGCCGACCCCAGCACAGGGCACCCCCACCCCAAGCGGGTCCTCCTTGGCTTTGCTGTCTGGGAAATGCAGCCCTCAGCCAGACGCCAGCTCTCAGCTTCCTGCAGCTGATGGGGCCTGGAAGCACCTTACCAGAGCGGGCAGGGGGCTGCACCTGACAGAGCCTCCCTCCGTCTCCTAGGGTGGCTCCAGGCTCCCATCTGGGTCTGACTTGGGCACCAAAATTCCCCAGAGGGCCCTGAGGCCCTAGTCACAGACAGCCCAGGGACTTCCTGGCTCTACAGTGCAGGCCCTGGTTGGCCTCGTTGTCTGCTGGGACATGAACTCTACTGGGCAGGGACTTCCCTGCCTTGGTATGGCTACATGCAATGACTGGTGTATAGCACGAGGGCCACAGATATTTGTCAAATGAATGCAGAAATCTTTTTTTTTTCTTTTTGAGACAGGGTCCTGCTCTGTCACCCAGGCTGGATTGCAGTGGCATCATCACAGCTCACTGCAGCCTCACACTCCTGGGCTCAAGCGATCCTCCTGCCTCAGCCTCCCAGGGTACTGGGACCACAGGCATGGCATGAACCCAGGCCTGCAGCTCAGTCACAGCAGGAGTTATGCAGGGCAGTCACCTGGAGGGACTTACTCCCCTGGCCTCACTTGTGAGGGAGTTGCTGCACCTCTTAGCCACCTGGGGGCTTGGACTTGGCACCCCTTGGGCCCCACCCGGGGCTCATTCTGCTTCCCAGGCCCTTGCCGTTCTCTCTTTGCACCCTGGGCTTGCTCCCAGGCCCTCATCATCTCCAGGCCCTGACACACATGGGCAGACACACTAGGGTCTCCAACAGCGCTTGAGCCCCCCTGTGTTCCTGGGACATGCCAGCCCAGGTAGAGGTCAGGGGCCAGACAGAACCCTGCTCCGAAGTTCCTCATCCAGAGGGTGAGGCCAGGCCCAGGAGACCCCACTGAGTATCCTCCCAGGCCTTTGGGGCCTCTGAAGCCCTGCCTTGGCCTGGCTGGACCAGGAGGACTTCCTTCAGACACGTGCCAAGCTGTGTTCAGGACAGATGCTGCCTAGAGCCTGTGAGGTGGTCCCCAGACCCTCGCAGGGCCTGTGAGGTGGACCACGAGAGCCCTTATGGCAGGGAGGGCTGCACCTCCACCATTCTCAGTCCCAGCCACAGGTCCCAAGAGTACCTGGCCTTTTGTACTAGTCCATTTGCACTGCTGTAAAGGAATGCCTGAGGCTGGGTAATTTATAAAGAAAAGAGGTGTATTTGGCTCAGATTCTGCAGGCTGTACAAGAAGCCTCGTGCCAGCATCTGTTTCTGGTTAGGGGCTCAGGGAACTTCCAATCAAGGAAGAAGGCAAAGGCAGAGCAGGCGTGTCACATGGCAGGAGAAAGAGCAAGAGAGGGAGGAGGTGGTGCCAGGCTCCTTTAAACAACCAGCTCTTACGTGAACTAATAAAGCAAGAACTCACACATTATTGGCGTGGCAGGGAGGGCATCAAGCCATTCATGAGGGATCCACCCTCATGATCCAAACATGTCCCACCAGGCATCATGTTCAACACTGGGGATCGAATTTCAACCTGACATTTGGAGGGGCCAGACATCCAAACCATATCACCTCTATAACCACCACCATCTGCACCGCATAGTTTGCCATCAGTGCCCACTGGGGATCAGGGCCTTGCTAGTTTCATGATCTAGTTGGGAGATAAGACACAACTTCTTGAAATTCTGAGGAAAACTAAGAGTCGAATGGACTATTTTTGTCCACGGAGTAGCAAACAGGGAGGTATCTCTGGGGCTAGGGTTACCCAAGAGGGACTTACACCTGGCCACCACGGCTGGTGGTCAGAAAGAACATTTGATAAATTGACCAGTGTGGCCAAGAGGTCTGAGGCAAATGGGAAGGCAGCACTGCTGGTATCACCCTGAGCAGAAGTCAGGCTGCAGGGAGGAGCTGACTTGGACACACCTGCTCTAGGCCCCAACAGGAAAGGGCTGGGCTGAGGCCCTGGCCATGAACCCAGCCCTGCCTTGGATACCTCTGGTGACCACAGTCTGAGGGCAAGAGGCAGATACAGATAGACTCTGAGGCCAGAGGTGTGGAGGGGGGAGGACTCACTGCGGGGCCCTGGGGGAGCTGGGCTAAAGATGTGGGAACCCCCCATACATGCTCAGGTTGAGGGTCTCCTTGGCCACCTCCCTACCCCTCCACTCACCCCCACCCCGGCTGCAGGAACAGGGCTGCTGATGGCCCTGGTGGTCTCCTCATATGTCTTTTCTGGTCAATAAACCCCAGCTCCTGGTGGGGGCCGATGGTGCTGCCCCACCCCCGCTAACACACTCTATCATAATTAAGAACGTGCAGCCTAACTAATTGAGTGGTCAGGATGCTAATTAGTGGCTTTATTGAGACTGGAGGAGGGTGAAGGGCAACCTTGGCACTGAGCACCTTCCCCCGCTGGGTGGGCTCTGCTCTCTGCACTCCAGAGCTGGGCCCCATCCTGGCCCCAGCCCACAACACAACTCAACTTCTCCCTAGCCCCCTCGGCCTCACCACCCCTGCCCCCTCCAGCCCTCCGCCCCCACAGGTGCCACCCCCATCTGCCTCCAGCCCTGACCTGGGCTCCCCCTACTTTATGGTCTGATCTCCCTGGTCTGGCCCTCAGCCCTTGGCCTCTCTTGTCTCTGTCTGACTGCCAGGCCTAGTCACCCCTCCCTGTGCTGGCCCAAGACAGTGGAACAAGACTTGAGCTTCTTCAGTGATGGAGGCCTCACTCCCTCTCCAGGCGGATTCCTGACGCTGCTGTTGCCCAGGGCCATAAGCACAGCAAGCTCACTCCTGAGGACAGGATCTTGTCCGCCCATCTGTGACCCCCAGGGCTCTCCCTCCCCTACTCCAAGCAGACACAGATCCCGTGAGGGACCTAAGTTCATGGCAGGGGAAGGGCAGATGCTCAAGGCCAGACCCATACCTTGGGAGTCCTCCCCTGGGTGGCCTCACCCCAGGCTCATGAGAGGGGGAGTGGGGCTGGAGGGGGTAGAAAGGCTGAAGGGAGGGGCCAGAGAGGGAAGGCTGGGGGTAGGTGGGCAGCCCAGGGGTTGGGGACTGTCTCAGAGACCTCTCGCCATTCTTGTCCAGCCTGCCAGCCTTGGGCTATATCCCAACTCTGCTGGAGTCACAGGAGGCTGGCGAGGGGCCCCACTAAGCCTCAGTGTCCCCATCCCTTTAGTGGGAGGATCAGGTGTCTCGGCTCCATTCTGCCAAGCTGCTTCACTCCAGGGAGGAGAGGTGGGGAGGAGGTGGGAGAGCCCTGAGAGCAGCCCTGGCCCCAGGAAGGGAAATGCCCCTAGGTCTCCCTGCGGGGAAGGCGGCAAGAGGCTCCAGGGACCGGGACCAACCTGAGGGGCTTGATGGGGCTCGGGAGGGCGGCAGCTTGGGGTGGGCGTGGGGGCTCGAAGTGCTGAGGCAGCCGGGTGGGCAAGCTAGTGCTTGAACGGATCTCAGCAGCTCCGAGAAGGCCCCAGAGCAGGAGACTCTGGGAGGACCCCAGTGGGTGAGCTCCTTCCAGAGGTCAGGGTGACTCCTCTCTGCTCCCCAACCTCCTCCCCTGAATTCCTGGGCTTAGAGACATCGCAGGCTGAGGAGGAGCTGAGCCCGGATTTGAGGACATTGGGACATGGAGGGGGGGCTCCTGGCACGGTTCCACAACCAACAGATGGCAGCAGGCATAGGGGGCTGGGGGCGCAGCGGGGTTGGGGGAGTCAGATGGCACCTACCCGGGCCGCCCACCACTGAGGAAGCCAGCTGGGGCCCAGGGCTCTGCGCATCTGGAAGGGCCACGTGCCTGCTGCACAGCATGGGTGTTGGGGGAGGTGACACCCCAAGATGCCACCACCAGTGCCCCGGGCGGTCCGAAGCTGGTGGGCGGGGCCAGGTGAAGACGGTGCAGGCACAGCTGACTTCCCAAAGCGCAGTGCGCTTTATGAGGCCTGTCTCTGCGGGGAGGGGCAGAGGGTAGGGGAAAAGGAGGAGGAGGGGAGGGGGGTACAGGTCTCAGCCTGGGGACCAGAGGGGTCAATGTCCCCCTCATGGGCTCACATGGACCCTGCGTCAGCCCCACCTGAGACACACACCTTCTCTTGGGGGCTTATTGCCACAGAGACCCTAACTCTGAGCACCCAGCTCTAGGCACCTGCAGGGAAACAGGATGCCTGTGAGCCAATCTGGTTCCTGACAGAAGAGGGCTCTGTTCAGCGTGTGTGGGTGAGGGTGGTCTCCCCACAGGCCAGGTGGAAGCTTCCTGAAGGTTGGGCTTGGCCCAGCAGGGAACTCCTGCTGAGAGGGGTCCCTGGGGAGGATTGGTGGGACAGCTTGGTAGATCTGGCTCCCAGACAGGTCTGAGCTGCGCCCCGCCCCCAACCCAGGGAGGGGGCGTGGCATTCAGGTTGGACCTGTGGGCTTGGGGCTGGTGCCTGCCTCCGGGCCCCTTGCCCCCTGCCCTCTCCAGAGGCTGAGCCCGGGGGGAGTGGCATTGGGGGCACACAGAACAAGATTTAGGGGCACAAGCAGCAAGTGCATGACTGCAGGGGGTGGGGCTATGGGGACAAGGGTGGGAGACCCAGGATAGTGGCTTTGCCCCTGTGGTGATCGCTCTAGGGACTGAGGGGCACGGGTTCCTGGACTCTTGGAGCCAGCTGAGCATGTCCACCAGGCCCAGGCAGAGGTGGGGCAGGCAGCAGCATTGAGGGAGCTGGGCTTGTGGGTGCTGCCGTCAGGCGGTGCAGGAGGGGGAGGCCTCTGGGGTCTGGCTTTCTCCTAAAAACCACTCAGCCTATATCGAAACACTTGTATCGAAACAAAGAGAATTTAATTCCAAGCAGCATTCAGTGTGTTTTCTTAGAGCAATGAAATTCAGCTCAATATGTTTTCCCAATCAAACTTGTTTGACCAAATGGAATATATTTAGCATAGATTTTGGGGGGCTTGGGGTACTCAGGGCCGAGAAGGGGCAGCAGGGGAGTGGGGGAGGGAGGGCGAGTGGGAGGGAGGGAAAGGGGGAGGGATAGAGGGTCCTCAGCAGCAGGTCCCAGGCTGTCCTGGAGGCTCTGGCTCTGTGTTGGTCCTAGTGAAGGGTCAGGGTGGAGTCCAGTGGACAGGCTCCTTCCAGTCAGGGGCAGTGGGGCACCAGGAGCTACCCCAGTGCACATTCCCAGGGCAGGCCTGCGGACCTGTATTTTTACAAACACTCCAGCCACGTTGCCACCTCCAAGGAGACACTTGGCATCAGGCTAGGTGTGCAAGAGGGAGGGGCAGGGCTGGGAGGAAAGGCCCCAGGCATGGAGATCTTGGTGGGGAAGTTGTGGGTAGCTCTACCAGTGATGGGGGCTTCCTAGGCAGGGGCAGCAGGTCAGGGTGGGAGGTGGGACAGCCCAGAGGCCAGAGACCTGCCTGGAATTTGCCCACAGGCTGACCACAGGGCTGTGGCTGGATCACCAGGGCCTCAGGAAGGCAGGGAGGAAGGGTTTCCTGGAGGAGGCGGCACTGAACATGACCCCAGAGGAGAGCCCACAGCTACACAGAGAGGCTGGGGCCAACTGAGCCCCGGGTGCAGGGCCTGGAGAGGCAGGGCCCTGGCTGGGTGGGGGGCAGTCCTGCCCCTCTGGTTGCCTCTGACCTGCACACCCCTCCACCACCTCTACACAGCCACTCACAGGCTCCGAGGGAGTCTGGGAAGGCGCGTCCAGCCAGAGGGCACTGGAGCGTTGGGGTTGGGTTTCAGGCCACTCTGCTGGGCCATGAACAATGCAGCTGAGGTTAGAAGGTGACCTCAGCCCAGGGGGCTCCCCCAGGGCCTCCCGCCTGCCCCAGCCTTTCCCCACTGCCAGAACACAAGGTGGGAGATGGTCCAGTCAGGACCCTGCCTGGCCATCCAGCTGGCTGCCACATGTGCCCTCAGCCACTAAGTCAGTCCTCCAGAAGGCTGTCGGTGGGGGGAGCAGCTGGGGGTGAGGCCAGCCCAGCACAGGTGGGGTGGCTTAGGAAGGGCCGCTCTGGGGATGGGGGCACTGCAGAGGGATGTGGGGGTTTCCTTGGGAGGGTCCAGGGTGCACATAGCTGTCCCCAGAGCCCCAAGGATTGCATAGGACCAGCCTGGCCCTGCCAATGGCTGTGATGAGCCCCACCTCTGGGCCATGGGCCCTGCCTTGACATTTGGTGGAAAGAGACACACACATCAGCATGGAATGTCATCACCCTGAGGACAATCATAGAATAAGGCCTGGCAATTTCCTCCCTGAGGGAGCCAGTGGCCAATGCTCCACAAATAGGAGAGAAACCAGGAAGGAAGAAGACGTAGGTTCCAGGAAAACTGGGGAAGCAGCCACAGGACAGTGACAGGGCATCCCAGGGTGGCAGCTCCCGGGAGAGAGCAGGTCCTGACCTTGTGCTGCTGACAGTCTGCAGACAGGCCACATGTAGGCCAGGACAACCTGGTGAGTGAGCATGAGAGAGACAAGGGGACAAAGGCAGAGAGACAGTGAGAGAGAGACAGAGACAGAGAGAAACAGGGAGAGAGAGACAGAGAAATAGGGAGATGGAGAGAGAGAGGGGGAAGGGGAGAGAAGGTGACAGAGGGAGAGGGAGGGAGCCTGACTCCAGGAGCATGTAAACCTGGGACACACCAGAGCTGTGGGTAGTATCTACACTGTCCAATAGGACCAGCCAGACCTGGTGCTCTGACCCCAAGGGTGATGACGAGGCAGGGGCAACCAGGTCACGGTGAGGGGCTAGCGAGGTGCGTTGCACAGGAGGAAGGACAGGAGGTGGGGAGAGGGCGCCGTGGAGCAGGAGGGCAGCCGCGTGGCTCACAACACTGTGCACAGCTCACCAGCCAATCCAGCACCTGCACTCGGCAGTATTTACCCAGATGAGGGAAAACTTGTGTGCACACCACAACATGCGCTCAGTGTTGACAGCAGCTTTATTCAGAATTGCAAAAACTTGGAAGCAGCCAAGATGTCCTTCAGTAGGTGGATGGAAAAATAAACTGTGGGACATGCAGACAGTGGAATATTACTCAGCACTAGAAGGAAATGGCTGACAGGAAAGACAAGACGTGCAGGTACCTCAGTGCATATGACTACGTGAAAGACGCCCATCCAGAAATGCCACATACTGTAGGATTCCCACTGTATGACATCCTAGAAAAGACAAAACTATGGGGACAGCAAAAAGATCAGTGTCTGCCGGGTGTCGGGGCAGGGAGGGATGAATGGGTGGAGCACAGAGGACTTTAGGGCGGTGACGCTGCTCTGTGTGATGTTGTCATGTCGTTTACACATGTCCCCATGCAGCAGCTAGGGCGAAGCCCCGTGTGAACTGTGGACTTTGGGTGATGACACCGTGTCACTATAGAGTGACAAACGGACCATTCTGGTATGAGATGCTAATAGGGGAAACCAGGGAGGGCTGAGGGGATATGGGAACCCTGCACTTTTTGCTCATTTTCTGTAAATCTGAAACCGCATACAAAAAATTATGTATATAAAAGAAACAACAAAAAGGTACAGGGACCTGGGATGGCCTCACCACTATCAGAAGGGATGCAGGGCGAGGTCTGAGGGCTTGGGACCACCTGTCCCAGAGGCACCCACCCTCCCCCATGCTTGGTCACAGGCTGCAGCGCTGTGGCAGCAGGGAGCCCTGGGGATGTTCACCTCCCCGCATTTCCCCCCATCCCTGTCTCTTGTGATCTCTCCCGCCCTTCCCTGCCCTCCCCTCCTTTCTCTGGTCCTGCTCCCCTGACAATTTGATCAATGTCTCATCACTGCTCAAAGGAGGTTCTAACTCAAATGTGGCATCTTAATCAGTGCCCCGGCTGTCCCAGGCCCATCGACTGCCCTCCCTGGCCAACAAATGAGCCCACCGACTAGGCCGCCTGCCTCCCCCAGGGCCTCAGTGGCTGCCCAGGGTCTGCACGCCGCCTGGTGGCCGCAGGGCACAGCACAGCCCAGAGAGCTGAGGGGGTGACGGGGAGGGGTGGTGAGGTCCAGGCGCTGGACAATCTAGAGGCCCGGCACAAGCCCCATCTCAGGCTCCTCTCTTTGACCTTCTTCCCACCCCCTCACCCCTGCACAGCCTCCTCAGGGCCCTGTGAGCACCCGCACCCATTGCTCACCCCCTGGACAGACCCCTCCTGCCTCAGGACATTTGCACTTGCAGGTCCCCACAGGGTCTGTAAGCCCCTCTGCCTTGGCAACTGCCACTGCCCAGCCCACATCTCGGCCCTGAGCCGCTCCGAGAGGGCAGGGGGCTTTGTCTGCTGGACCTTGGCTGTTCCTCAGGGCTGGCACACAGAGGATGTGCTGTGAATGTGAGTGGATGTAGGAAGGAGCCAGGAGCTGGGGGTAGGGGCAAAACAGCCGGGGCGGGGACCCCAGCACCCCTCCTCCTCCAGTGACCTTGAGCAGGGTGAGCTGCTCACCTGAGGAGCTTCTGGTCCCTGGGCATGTGTGCTGAGGTTGGGAGGGTTCCTGGGAGTTGGGGGCTGGGGTCCTTCCTGGAGCGGGTGCTGAGTGGTGCCTGAGGTACCAAGGGATTTTGGCAGACAGGAACAGCAGGCCAGCCTTGATACCGTGGGGTCCTGGCAAGTCCCGAACTGTGGGACAGCTCCAACCTCAGGGCCCTCCCAGCCCTAGCCAGGCTGTGGGGCTGCCTGGAGGCACAGGTGTCCCAAGGCCTATGTCCACGAAAACACAGTTCCTCAATGTTCCTCTGCACAGCTGACACAGCTGGTGGCCCAGGAGGAGCTGACAGCTCCCAGGCTTCTACCCTCAGGATCCTCTGCTCCTCCCTCCTCTAGATCCTCCCTCTGGGGTCCCTGTGTCTGGGGCACAGTGTCTCCAAGGGGGCCTGGGACCCCCAGAGGCCCCTCCCTCAGTGCCATTGGTAATTACATGTGGGTTCCTGGTCCTCTGATGACGCTGCCTGGCCCTTAGCAAGTGCCCAGTGGGCTGCTGTCTCCCAGGACCCCACCTTCTAGGGCTTCTGACTCCCCTTGCCTGGGTCAGCCCCCCAGCCTGTGTCAGTGCCACCCCCGAGCCACTTGCGGAGCCACAGCCATGTGGCGTACAGGGCGGGCCCACTGTCCCCTCCCCTCCGCTGCACAGCAGCCTCCCTGGGGAGGTCTGCAGCACCCCCACCCCCCACCCCCGCAGAGACGTTAGGCCCAAGGTCAGCAGCTTTGGCTGCGGATTGACAGCGTCCACCCAGCCAGGGCTGGCGGGGAGGGAGGCCTGCACTCAGCTCGATGCGGCCCGTCTCTCGAGACAATAAATTCGGCCATTGACCGGCAAGCAGATGTCGATAAATGAATGGCTAATATAAACATTGTCCTTCCCAAATTAATCTGGGCCTCAGGGCGGGGGCACGGGGCAAGTGGGAAGTTGAAATATGGCAGGAAACAGGGCAGGGACAGCACCGTGCCAGCACCTCCCAGCCTTCAGGACCCCTCTGGGCTTGAATGAGGGCTTCTTTCCTTCTGTCCTCAGCGGCCTATCGGCACACGTTTGTCCAACTAGGAGGACAGCCAGACTTAGTGAATAGAAACTAGACAGGCCTGACTGCATTTAGGGTTCAGATAAAAACAGCAAAATCATTTTAGTATAAGTACGTGCCATGCAGTGTTTGGGATATACTTATACCAAAAATGATTCATTGCTTACCCTCAAACGCTCAAGTGCTTGGCGTCCTGTGTTCTATCTGGAGACCCTGGTGTAAAGGGCAGGAGGACAGTCTAGTGGCCACAGAGCTGGGTCCCCCCAGCCCTGCCCAGCCCTGTGCCCCAGACACCCACCACTTTCCTGAAGCACAAACTAGCAGGTCCACAAAGAGCACACGGAGCGGGCCCAGGCCTGGTGCTGGGTGAACATGGTCACATAAGTCTGTTGTCATCACCATAGTCCCACACCATGACTGGCCCTCTGTTGACCTCACCTCTGTGGCCTCCACTTCCCTGCCAGGGAGGAGGCCAGGGCAGGGGCAACTGAGGACAGCTTCCAGAGGGCTGGCGGCATTGGCCGAAGATTGGGGGGCCTCTTTGCCCCTTGCAGTGGGCTTGAGCATCTCTAGCACTCAGGCCAAGGCCAGCACCTCCCATCAAGAGCCCTATAAATAAATGTGCTGCGTTGTATAAATAAACCACGGCCTGCCGGGCAGTCCTGACCCGGGGCAGCTGCAGTGTCCGGCCAGACTGTCTCCTGCTCCCAGGGCCTGCCCACAGCCTCCGGGAAGAGCGAAGGAGCCTCTGGACATTTCCTATGGGCCCAGAAGAGGCTCCCTGAAGCCCTGGACCCTGGCAAGCAGAGGCCCGGAGGAACCACTGGCTCCCCTCTCCCTGGGGACACCCATGGCCAGTAGCTCAGTCCCACAAGGCCAGTGGCTGGACCCTGTCTGGACTGCCTGGGCGCAAGCCCAGCTGCGTGGGCTATGAGGGGCAAGGGGGCTGACAAACCAGGCCCCAGCTCCCAGGCAGGTGCCTTGGGGCTCTGGACACCCACTAGGGATGGGCTGTGGTGGGTGCTGGGCACAGGCGGCCTCTGCCCCTTCTGGCCTGGCCCCCAAGCTCTGGCTCCCTCCTCCACGTTCCTCCTGAATGGACAATCCCTTGGGAGGCTGCCCTTGGAGGCCACCAGCTCAGACCAGCGAGAAGCAGCTGCAGACCCCAGGGTCTGTGCCTGGCGGGCGCGGGCCCTGCCTTGAGCTGGGCAGAGGGGAGCAGCGGCCAGCTAATGGGCCTGTGACACATAGGGTGGGGGCATGGGGGGCTTCTGATCTGACCCTGCTCCACCCCAGCAGAGGGCAGGGCAGTCCCAGCCCAGCGCTGAAGGTCTGAAGGGAGCCTGGGGACCCACAGGGAAGGGCTGTCCTGCCTTCTTGCTCCCCACAAGGTCTTGATGGAGTTTGGGGCCCTGTTGGGGAAGGAGGAGGCAGGGCCGGCGTTGAGGTCCAAGGTGGGCTCCAGGGCTGCCCACGCCCCTCCCAGCCTCATCGGGAGGATGCTGAGCTCAGCGCTGGCTCACCCAGGCTTTAGGGGCCATTAGAAACACTCCCAGCCGCTGGCCTCTTCCAAACGTCAATTTGCTGCTGGACTGTGGTTACCGCTCCCCTCCCCCTCCCCTCCTCCCTCCTCCCCTTCCCTGCGCTTCCTCCATCAAACCCTCAACCTTCTACTCTCCGGGTCTCTCTCTGTTCCCCCACCCCTTCCTGGGCAAGGCCCCGGACTCTGACCTGACTGGCCTGGGCAGTACACCCACCCCTCCTCCAGAGCCTCATGGACATGCGCCATGGCGTTGACACACCTGGAGGACACTACGCTGAGGGAAGGAAGCCAGGTGCAGAAGGACCAGTGCCACTGACGGGAGGTTCCTGGGTGGGCAGATTCCTAGAGACCAGAGTGGAATGGTGGCCCCAGGGCCGGGGCACAGGGCGTCAGTGTTCCCGGGGACAGTGTCAGTTTGGGAGGTGAGGAAGTTCTGGAGATGGACAGTAGTGATACCTGCACAACAGTGTGAACACACTTAAATCCACTGAAGTACACACTCAAACATGGTTAAAATCTTACCTTTGATGTTATGTATATTTTACAACAAAACTTTTTACAAAAATCTAGCTGATGGCCTGGCATGGTGGCTCGAGTCTGTAATCCTAACATTCTGGGAGGCCGAGGCAGGAGGATCTTTTGAGCTCCAGAGTTCGAGACCAGCCTGAGCAAGAGTGAGATCCTGTTTCTACTAAAAATAGAAACAATTAGCTGGGCATCATGGTGTACACCTGTAGTCCCAGCTATTTGGCAGGCAGAGGCAGGAGGATCTCTTGAGCCCAGTAGTTTGAGGCTGCAGTGAGCTATGATGATGCCACGGCATTCTAGCCCAGGTGACAGAGTGAGGCTCTGTCTCAAAAAAAAAAATCTATCCAGGCGAGGTGCCTCATGCCTGTAATCCTAGTACTCTGGGAGGCCATATCGGGCAGATCACTCAAGGTCAGGAGTTCGAAACCAGCCTGAGGAAGAGCGAGACCCCATCTATACTAAAAATAGAAAGAAATTAATTGGCCAACTAAAAATATATAGAAAAAAATTAACCAGGCATGGTGGTGCATGCCTATAGTCTCAGCTACTCTGGAGGCTGAGGCAGAGGATTGCTTGAGCCTGGGAATTTGAGGTTGCTGTGACCTAGGCTGATGCCACAGCACTCTAGTCTGGACAACAGAGTGAGACTGTCTCAAAAAAAAAAAAAAAAATCTGGCCGTCTGGCCTGTGCTCTGTGAACTACCTCAGGCATTACTTTTGCACACTGTGGCCCAGGCCTCCAGGGCTCTCGACACCAGCCTGGCACTTCTTCAAGGGCTCTTGGGGCACCATAGTCAGTTGGGGACCAGCCACTGGGATGGGCAGACACAGTAGAGTGCAGGGGGTGGGTCTGCTGCAGGAGGGGTATTTGCTGCTGGTGGTTTGGGATTCCAGGACTTGTTACCGGAGCCTGCCTCTGCCCTTGGCACCCAACTGGAGAGAGCCTGGGACACCCGCTGGGGCAGGCTCTGGATGGGGCAGGGTGGGAGCGCCAGACCAGCCCTGTGGTTGCTCCTCATTTGATCCCTGAGCCAATATGCATGGGACTCTGGGGGGGACAATGGAAGGTCCTCAGGCCTGGGCCTCATCTCGGCAGGCGGCTTTGGGCTGAACTGAAAGAGCGGGGCTGTCCCAGGCGGGCCCCCTCCCCGAGGGGTCTCAGCTCCCTGCTTGGAGCCCTGGGGCAGCTGGGGCTGCTGAGCTGGCATGGGGGCAGAGCCCGGGGACCAGATGGAAGGCTGCCCATGGTGACTGGGGGCGGCCACCTGATCCAGAGAGGATCCAGAAGGCAGCTTGCTTGGCCATCGATCGGCCCTGGGAGGCTCTTCTGAGGTGTATAAAACTGCTTGTTCTCCCAGTTAGAAAAAATGGCCATGCTCTGGGATAATTGATTGACTTTCCTCTTTAGGAATATTCAGAAACCAGTTCCAAGAACAGATAAATCCCAGACCCTACACCAAGTCAGTGGAAGGGGGCAGATGGAAGAGCCCCAACATAGCAGGGGTCACCCACTACCTTCTTCCACCCTCACTGTGCATGCCTGGGACACCTGGCAGGGCAGGGGAGGAATGAGGGCTCCCAAACTCCAACAAACCACCATGAACAGGCCAGGAGGTGAGAGTCTAGGCTTCACCAAATGCTATGTGACATGGATGGATCTCTGGACCTCTCTTGCCACTACAACAGGAGCTCAAGCCCAGTCTCATGGACCTGAGGGTCCCAGGGAACCTCCTAGCTGCCCTTGCTACACATTCCCTACAGTGGTCAAGCAGCCTTCTGTTCACAGTCCCAGCCCTGCTGAAGCCCCCTCAGCAGCCCCATGATCAGTCCACCCTACAATCTCTTCCTCCTCCCCGCATCCAGTCAGCCTGGAGAACTCCTATTTATTCTTCAAAATCCTTTGTAGTTGCCCCTTCCCAGGCAGAACTGTGGTCTCCCCTTTGGGTAGTTCTATCCTGGCATTTATGCTCCGAGCACCAGATGCCATCCTCATCCCTGGGCAGCTCCCCTTGCGGGCCCCCCCCCCACAGGGATGGAGCTTGCCTCAGTGACAAGCAAAGACACAGGTTCTACAGAGTGGGTCGGTGAACCAGTCCAAAGTTTTTCTTGTTTGCACATTTATTTATCTATTTAACTGAACTTACGTTAATATATTACGTGCATTATAAAACATGCAAACCCAGAAACACACAAACTTATTTAAGAATTTACCTGTTCAACTGAACTTATATATCATGCGCATTATAAAACACACAACGAGGTACAAGCAGGTGTTGAATGCAAGTTCTCCCACTCCCACTCCCACACGCCTCTGCCTTGGAGTCAGCCAGAACTGTCACTGGTCAGGAAATGAAGGTCACATGTGCTTGGCCTGGCATTGAGGCATCTCCATTGGAAACAACCTTTGCCCAGTCATCCCACGGAGTGAGCCAGGAACTGGGAACAGCTGGGGCTGGAGCTCTGACCTCCAGACTGCTGGGGATGGACTGGAGGTGCCGCCTTCATTTCTTCCCTCACAAGCCCGGCCCCCAACCCCGTGGCCCTTCCCTGGGAAGCTGCCCCTGACCAATTACTTGTCCATCCACAGCCCTCACCCAGCGGGATGGACACACTCCCACTCGCTGCCCCTGGTGGGCCTGCAGGAAGGCCAGGCAGAGAGGCGGAGGAGCTGGGGCACCACCCGCAGGCTGCCTTAACCCTAGAGGGATTAACCTCTTTTCTGTTCTACCTCTGTGTGGTCCGAGCCTCAGCGTCCCTGTGTAAATTGTCATCAGGGCTGTTCAGAGGGAGTGGCAGGGGTGGGCAGGCTTGGTGAGCAGCACTGATCCCTCTTCTTGGGGATAGAGAGCTATAGGCCCTCTGACCAAGCAGGGCCACTTGGCTTCTCCCTATATACCCTTGTGATGGGGGCTTCCCCCTTCCCTGGCCCACACTGTCTGGGTCAGCCCTGCATGTTAGAAAGTTCTACAAAATGAGTGATCTGGCCCAGGAGTTCCTCCAGGGACAGTGGCTGGATTCTGAGGCTGGCCTGGCCTCAGAGGTCAGTGTCCCAAGTGCTTGTGCAGCAGTCCTGGTGGAGAGGCCCCCAGGAAGCCTGGGGGTGGGGGTGTCCACACTGCTAGCTTGGGAGCCTACTGGGGAGATGGGCAGGGTGTCAATGCTGGATGCCACCAGATGAGCCCCTGGCCTCTGCCTCAGGACGGCGCCACTGTCCTGCCACGACTCCCCAGGGGGCTGAGGACAGCACGCACCGGATGATCCGCTATTGATGAGGTGGGGATGGGGTGGGCCGGGGGCCTGGGTCAGCAGATCCGCTCCAGGCTCAGGATGTGCCTGGCCATCGATTAGATGGATGCTGGCCCGCCTGGGCAGGAGGCGGGGACAGAGCTTTGCTGGGTTGACCCTGAGGCATATGGGGTCTCGATACTGCCCTGAGGCAGAGGGCAGAGCTGAGGCTTGGCCCCCACCCTGCTCCCTGAGCTCACTGCCCCATCGGGAGGTTCATCCCTTCTGTGACCCACACTCAGCACTGCCCAGGCCTGGGCAGGGGGACCCCATCCCCAGGCCAAGGGTGGGAGGTGCGGGGACCTCCACTCCCTGGAAGGCAGCTGCGAGCTGTTCCCAGGGGTCTGAGGCCTTGAAGACCTGGCTCCCTGCTTCACTGGCAGGCCAGACCTGGGCACCACAGACCCCCAGGTGCGAAGAGACGAGGATGGATGGGAGACCACTGGGGGCGGAGGGCAGCAATGAGGGGAGGGCCACAGAGGCAGTGTCTGAGACATGGAGGCCAGGAGGGGTAGGCAGGCTTGGACTCATAGAGATGAAGAGGGAGAGGGACCCCAAAACACCCAGCTGAGACCCAGAGACAGATATTGGGAACCACAGAGGTGGAGACAGACACCAGCGAGGGGCAGCGTGGGTATCCCCCCTGCAGGAGGGGCTAGGGAGGAAGCAATGGGCCTGTTATGACTTGGGGCCCCCTCCAGCCCTGGGCACCCCTCAGAGGTGGGGTCAGGGCTGGGGTGCCTTGGGGTGGCCCTGCCCTGGACCCTGCAGCCTGAGGGATTCAGGGCATCGTCCTCCCGCTTATGGAGAAGCAGGGCTGTGGGGACTCCAGGAGGCTCCAGAGCTAGCCGCCAGGCCACCAGGACAGCCGCAGACAGGCCTCGGGCAGCCACAGCCCCCCCTCCCGCTCAGCTCCACCACTAATGAATTGGGATTTGACCCATGAGACCACGGCGGGCCTGCCTGGCTCCAGCGGGGCTGGCGAGGTTGACGGGCGGCAGGCGCCGTGCTCGGAGCCCCCAAGTGAGCTGCCCACAGCTGGGCGCTGCCCACCACCCACAGGCTCATGCCCTCGGGCAATGTCCCCCCTTGTGGGCTGTGGCTCCCCACCTGGATATAGGTGGGGGGACCCCTGAGTGTTCCTTCCTCCTGGCCGCAGCATTGTCCCTCCCTGGCTGCAGCCACCAGGGCTCCGTGAGGGCTGCGTCCTGCGGCAGACCAGGCAGCTGGGGTGTGGGCGCAGGGCCTGGATTCCTAGATCCCCCTACACTGTCCCAAACCCACCCCACTGCACCCCCCTTCAGCCCACCCACTCCTGGAGGGCAGGAGTCGGACTGAGCCCCTGCTGGGCATCCGTACCTGGCAGGACATGATTCTGAGGGGGCCAGGGACCCTCTGATGAATGAGTGAAGGGATGGATGGATAGATGAATAAATGAGGTGGGGAGAGAACAAGAGAATTTGGGAGGGTGGCACCACTTGGGAGTGGACAGTTTCAGGGAAGTGAACCTACCTGCAAAATGAGGTTTGGGTGGGTCCAAGGCAGGGGGACCAGAGGCCACCGTGACCTTGGCTGGAACAGGGTCCAGAGCTCCAGACCATACCACCCCTGACCAAGGCCAGCTCCAGGAAGACCCCTGCAGGAAGGTGAGGGCAGGAGAGGTGCTAGTCCTTCTTCCCTGCAAGGGGTCAGAGGGATAAGGCTGCCGACTGACGCCAATGTCAGGGTGGCAGAGAGAGTTTTAGGGCAGGGTTCCAGGAGACATGGAGAAGAGAGATTTTTGCCAATGTAATGAAAAACTGATGTAGACTCCTAGCCCCTGCCCCCCTGATCTCACAGCGGGCAGCGTCCCAGCCTGATCGGGCAGGTGGCCTAGGGGCAGCCTGAGCTCGATCCTAGGCTCTCACCAGCTCTCCTGCCATCCTGCCTGGTCCCTTCGGCCTCCCTGAGCTGTGGCCTCCCCAGGCTGGGAACAGGGCAAAGGGCCTCCAGTCCTGACCTTCCCAGGGGCCCTGGGTCACAGCTGCCCTCCCATGTGGTGAGAGGGAGTACAACATGCCACCTGGCTTTGTAGGGAGTCTGTTCCCAAGAG
Organism: Mirza zaza; assembly: GCA_008750895.1. Lineage (NCBI taxonomy): Eukaryota > Metazoa > Chordata > Mammalia > Primates > Cheirogaleidae > Mirza > Mirza zaza. Next base: position 26,505 of record VSMD01067353.1, read on the forward strand.
AGCTGCCCATATCCTGTTCAGGGTGCTCAGACAACTGGTGGTCACTGCTAAGGCTGAATGATCACCTCCCACCAACGTAGTAAAGCACTGTCACCAGAGTCACCAGCCCCAGAACTCAGCCTCCCACATCACCTTCCCTGGTTCCATGTAGCAACACAGTCTGAGGAAGACTGCCCCAGTCACTCACCCCAGGGTCACTCCCTCCAGGGTCACTCACCCCAGGGTCAATCACCCTGGATTTACTCAGTCAAAGGTCACTCACCCAAAGGTCATTCACCTTAGGGTCAATCACCTCATGGTCACTCACCCAAGGGTCACTAACTCCAGGGTCACTCATCCAAAGGTCACTCATCCCAGGGTCACTCATCTCAGGTTACCCACCCCAGGGTCACCCATCCAGGGTCACTCACTCCAGGGTCACTCACCCCATGGTCACTTACCCCACCCAGGGTCACTCCCCCCAGGGTCACTCATCCAAAGGTCACTTAACTAAGGGTCACTTACCCAAAGGTCACTCACCTCAGGGTCAATCACCTCATGGTCACTCACCCCAGGGTCACTCACCCAAAGGTCACTCACCAAAGGTTCACTCACTCCAGGATCACTCATCCAAAGGTCACTCACCCCAGGGTCACTCATCTCAGGTCACCCACTCCAGGGTCACTCACCCCAGGGTCACCCATCCCATCCTTGTTAACCGGCCTCACCAGCACGATACCTGGGCCCTTTGCCACCATGGCAATGACACCATGGTGCTGGTTACCATGGCCACCACCCAAACGAGCAGCCTATCTCCCTGTCTACACCACCATCTGCCTGAGTGTACACTCCCTCAACCCTGGGCCTCCCTACCTCCCTGGGCCGCAGCTCGGCCCTGCTGGTCTGTGTGTGTGCTGGGGGGTGCCGATAGCTATGCCCCACACGGTGGGCCAGGGCTGGGCCCCAGGGGCTCTGGCATGGGGCAGGTGTCACTCTCAGAAGTAAACACTGTCCAGTAATGAAGGGCGGGCAGCGGGGGAGCCGCTACGGTATTTAACAGCCGATATCGGATTGTGCCGCTCAGCCTGGAACCAGTGCATTATGAAGGCTAATGGATTTTTGAGGCCAGATTGATTTTTCATTAATTTGGTAAAAATCTTTTTCCTCTCCCCTATAATTCTGTCTTAAAACCTCCCCCTGACAGCTCGATAAGTCACTGCCGCCTTAATGCACGTCTGGCTCACTGTCTGGGGGCCGCGGGGGGAGCTGGAGCCGTGGGGGCTGCCAATCATCCCCCAGGTGAGTGCTGCATCGCCCCGGAGCCCAGGCCGCCCTGGGGTGGGCGCCCTGAGGGCCTCCTGGCCTGCCTCAGGGCCTCTCCCTGGCGTGGGTCTGGGACACCTGGCCCCGCAGGCCACTGGCTCTTGAGAAGACAGCACAACCTCTGGAGCTGGGGGCCCTACTCCCAGAGGGGTGGCTGAGGCCAGGCGACAGCCCTGACCCTAGAAGGGTCAACCTTGAGTGGGGACCTGCCAGGCCTCTCGTCTGCCCTCTCCAACCAGCTCAGGGCCCCTTGGACCCCATAGGGGCCAGCTCCCAGCCTGGCCTGGGCTACTGAACTCGCAGGCCCAGGCCACTGCCCTCCTTTGGGGCGTCAGGGACTGTACTGCCCAGGCCCTGCAGTGCCAGCCCTCCCAGCCCCAGAGGGCAAGCTCGCTACCCCTCGCCCCTGCCCTCACAGCCCACCTCTGCTCTCCTCCACACTCTCCCCAGACTTCTTTCCCATGGTGGCCCGGCTGTCCTCCCCTCCCCTGCAGTCCCCACCCCCCTCCAAGGGTTTCAGGGGACCACCCCCAACCTCGCTCTCCCTCCAGCCACAGAGCATGCACCAATAGCTTCCCAGGTGCCATTCATCTGTGCCCACTGGCATCCCATGACCAGCAGGACCACAGCAGGCTGACCCCTGCCCCTAACCTGCCCCTCATCCTGCTGGAGTCACAGCCTTGACACTGCTCAAGCCCAGCTGGGATGTCTCCCCTACCCCAACACTCTGCCTAGTGCCTTTGCAAGCCACACTTCCAGGACAGTGCCCCCTCGTCTTCAGGGTGTAGAGTGCCAGGGGCACCTCCAGGTGTGGGGTGCAGCTCTCCAGGTGCCCTCCATGGTGGCCGGCCCTATTCCCTGTCCCTGCCTGGGCCCCACCTCTGCCTCTCCATCAAGCTGGCTACTCTTCTCTCTGAGACCTCCTCACCCCACTCCCCGGGAGGCTCAACCTGAACAAGCCCCTCAGGACCCCCAGAGCTTCCTCCCTGCCCGGGGATGCCCACCTCAGCCCCCAGATGTGGCTCAGGGCCAGGGCCTGTCTCAACCTCTAGTGCCCAGAGCCCAGCCCAGCTGGGAGGGTTCCTGGTGGCTCTCTTGAGTGGATCCTGCCCCCAAGCCCACACCTTGACTGCACTGCTCACCCCTGTCGGCTCCCACCCATCACCTACTGCCCACTGGAGGCTGTGGGCAGAACAAAGGTGTGGCTGAGGCTGGGTCTTGGTCCTCGGGAGTGTCAGGGACCTTGCCAACCCCCTGAATCTGCAAAACGGCCTTAGCAGCTCCACCTTGCAGACGAAGAGCCTGGGGCCCCAGTGGCAAAGCTATTAGGTCCTAGTCTCCTGACTCCTGGTGCAGCCCATTCTCCATGATGGTCGTTAGGCGGTACAGGAAGTAAAAAGAGTGAGCAGAGAGGGGCTAGTGGCCAAGTTGTTCCCGAGGAGTGGGGCCCAGCAGCAGGAGCTCAGTAATTGCTGATGGGTGGCGATGGCCCTGGGGTACGACAGGAAGGTGGAAGGATATGCTGTGACCTCTGAGCCCACTCTCAGAGGTCCTGGGTGCCCCTTCCTCCCATTGACCTCCACTCACTTGGGAATATCAACTCAGCCCAATGTGAGACCCCCTATGCTGTCCTGCCTTGCTCTGTTTAGCCAAAAAAAAAAGGACAGTGGTGATAGTGAGGCTCACGAAGCAATAAAGCTGGAGGACCGAAGGCCCTGCAGGAGGGGAGTGCCACAGTAACGGGACCAGTGTGTCGAGGAGGGGGTGGTGGTGTATGGGATGACACTGATACTGACGCCACCAATGATGGCCTGATGCTGATCAGATGCTGTGGTGATAGTGGAGGTCATGCTGCAGCAGACACCACCATGGTGGGGATGGCGATGTGACAGCAGAGATGGTGGGACAGTGAGGGGTGATGTGACACCAGGGATGGGGGGATAATAATGTGACATCAGGGAGGGGGACAGTGATGGGCAAGGTGACACCAGAGATGGGGGGACAGTGATGTGACATCGGGGGGACAGTGATAGGTGATGTGACATCAGGGATGTGTAGATGGTGATAGGTGATGTGACATCAGGAATGGGGGATAGTGATGTGACATCAGGGGGGACAGTGATAGGTGATGTGAATCAGGAATGGGGACAGTGATGTGACATCAGGGGGGACAGTGATAGGTGATGTAACATCAGGGGGGACAGTGATAGGTGATGTGACATCAGGAATGGGGGACAGTGATGTGACATCAAGGGGACAGTGATGGGTGATGTGACATCAGGGATGTGGGGATGGTGATAGCTGATGTGACATCAGGGATGGGGGACAGTGATGTGACATCAGGGGGGATAGTGATGGGCGATGTGATATCAGGGATGTGGGGATGGCGATAGGTGATGTGACATCAAGGACAGGGACAGTGATGTGATATCAAGGGGGACAGTGATAGGTGATGAATTGGGGACAGTGATGTGACATTAGGGGGGACAGTGATGGGTGATGAGACATCAGGGATAAGGAACAGTGGTGTGACATCAGGGAGAGGGGACAGTGATGGGTGAGGTGACATCAGGGATGGGGGACAGTAATGCAGTGGTCATGGTTCTGCAAACATCAGCAATGGCTCTTGTGAGGACTGAGGTGGCTGTCAACCGTGTAATGTTCAAGTTGACCCTAGTACTGTGATCTGAGGCGGGCAAGGTGATGGTAGGAAAGAGGACTCTCCCACTTAGGGAGAGGTGGCAGGTGGGCCAGGCTGACAGCCCCTCTGTGCCTCTGCAATAGGCCTCACTGCCTGCCTGGCCTCGCCCAGAGTGCAAGGATGGGACAATCCAGTCAAGGGAAAGAGGCTGGTTCTGTTTCCCCGCGCTTGAGCCCCATCTCCTAGGACCGTGTGCTGTCCTCTGTGCGTGTTCCCTTGTCTGCCTGTGTCTGTGTGTGCATGCACACGCGTACCTGGGGCCGGGGGCGTGTCTGCATGGGCTATGAGTGTGCACGGTCGTCTCTGTGTTGAGCCATCTGACTCATGGACTGCCCTTGGCCCAGGTGACTCACAATTGGCCTGCGTGGAAGTGAGGAGGGGATCAATCCAGCAGGCACTTCTGCTCCTCAAAGGATCCACACTGTCCCCTCCAGAGGGGTTCTCAGACAGGCTCTGGACACAGCTTAAGCTTGCTGGTGGGGACCCTGAGACAACTCACTTGGAGTTGCCCTCTCTGCAGGCTAGGAATGGAAGAATGCTCTCCACCTGGCCTGGGTCCCCTGGGACAGCACCTTTGGCAGGGACCCTTGGCTTCAGCAGCCCTGTTCTTCCCTGTCCTCTCTGAATCCACCTGCCTTTCTTCCAACACACTTGACAGTCCTCCACCCAGGGGCAGGTATCGGGGGCATAGACCCTCAGCAGGTGAGGTGGATTCAGACCCTGTCCAGGAGGTCCTCATGTCCCTTAGGGAGTTTGCCACCAGGCAGACAGGTGGTCGAGCTATGAAGAGAGCTACTAAACAGTGCAGGCTCCCGAGGAGGAGAGGGAAGGAGAGGGGAAAAGGAGAGGGGAAAAGGAGAGGGGAGGAGAGAAGAGTTCCGGGAGGAAGGGAGGGGAGGGGAGGCTGTTCTCAGAAGAGGGGGCAGCATGGGAGCTGGGGGGAGTTGGGGAAGGGCTGGTGAACACAAGGTGCCCAGGGTCCGAGGCGCTGCCCGGGAGGCCCTGCTCCTCTCTCCTCCAGCCTGCTGGAGGAGGCTGGTGATTTCCCGAGGGGTGTGGGGGAGCAAGGCCCCAGAGGACGTTTCCTTGACCCCAGAGCAGAGCCCTGGGTGGGTCTGGTCAGTGTCCTCTCTGAGCAGGGACAAAGACCCCGCCTGCAGCCATGGAAAGTAGGCTGAGCATCACCCTCTCCTCCCCAGGAGACTCGCTGTCCCACCTGCCCAGGCAGAGTGCTGGCCTGGGTCTTGCCAAGTGGTTCCCAGGGGGACTCATGGAAGAGGCCTGGCAGATGGCACGGAGGGAGGAGGCTCCTTTGGGCCTGGTCCCCACCCTCTGCCATGATTGCAGCTTCACAGGGGCCTGATGGTGGCTTTCTGGAGACCAATTCCCCCACTCACACCTGGAGGCGGGTGGCCACACACAGGCCAGGAGGCCACTTTGAGGTTGCTCAAGGAGGCTGCCATGGGCCTTCACCCCTCTTCTTGTGCTGGGAAACTGAGGCAAAACTCAGCCCTTTCTAAACCCGTCCACTGCCTGTGTGCTGGCCTGGCCACCACTGTCTGTCACCTGGATGGCAGTGATTGCAAGTGGGTCCTGGGCCCCTGGTGCCACATCCCTCTGCCCAGTGGCCACACTGACATGCTAATGTACTTGCCTGCCCCTCTACCACCACCCCCTCTCCTCCTGGGGCCCCTCCACTCTGCCCACCCAAAGGTCTGTGGTCTTCTGAGTCAGTTCCCAATCAGGGCCTCTGCCCGGTCCCCAGCACACCCCCTGCAGCTGACTGTGCCCCAGGAAACCCTTCCCTCCACTGCCCGCCTTCAGGCTTGAGGATAACTGTCTGCAGCCACCTCCCTCCAGGTGGAGCATGCTGAGGCAGCCGCCAGGCAGAGGGAGAAAGGGCTGAATAAAATGCACAGCTGAGTTGGCCTAGGGTCCCCATGCTGGGGGAGGGTGCTGGAAGGGGCGAGGGGACAAGTGCCATGCGGGATCCTCCCCAGTACCACACCTGGCACCTGCCCTCGCTGGGCTCACCTTGTCCACCTCCAGCCCCCACCCCAAGCCTGTCCACGCCCCCGCCCGTGGCCCCACTCCCGGCATTAATCCCTCACTGCTGACCCAAGCAAAATGCAGTTCGCCTTCTCCCCTCTCGGCAGTTTTCTGTTGGCAAAGCAAAAAGGACTGCAGTGCACACTCGCCGACTTCCCGCAGCAGTGGGGGGTGGCACTCTGAAATTAAGTGTCCCCATGTGGGCTGGGGTACCTGGGCGGGAGGCCCAGGCATCATGGCTCAGATGTTCCTGCACACACAGCCCCCATGCGTGACCAGCCCCACCCTCTTCCATGTCCTCTGTGGGTCCTGGGGACAGGGCCCTATACTCCCACCTCAGCAGTCCCTGGTCTCTCCCCCTTGCCCACACAGGTGGGAACTGTCCACAGGTAACCATGGTGCTCGTGGACAAGCTGGAGTGGCCCCTGCCACAGCCCAGGGGCCTGTCTGTGGCACACAGTGACAAATGGTGATGTGGCTAAAGCCCATGACGCAGGTGTCCTCAGGCCAGACTGGAGAAGGTGCCAGCCAGGAAAGCCCAGGAATGAGCAAGCAGGACTCATGTGCAAGAATGTGCTCCACAGACGGGCAGGTAGGCACCCATGCAGACTGCGGCCCTCAGGGCAGCTGCTGCCCGCTGGGGAAGCCTCGGCCCCAGTCACCTCTCAGGCACAGCCCCCGGGAGGGCTCCTGTGCAGCTGGCCCTGTGCGTCCAGTGTGGATGCCCACACAGCGCGGCCCCAGGCCTCCTGCTCTGCTCCTAGCCTGGGCAGGGCAGAACCGACCCTGGACCCTGAGCTGCTGCCCACTGAGGAGGCTTGTGGCAGGACTTACCCACACGTGCTGCCCTGGGGGGGGTATAGCATTGACCCCATGTTGGGACATAGGCCATGACTGGCTGCTGGGGCAAAGCTGAGGGTTCTGCCAGGCCTAGAGTCATGCCCTTGGCTGGTCCCCAAGGCCTTCTGGAGCCGGCCGGCGACGCCACCCACTGCCGATTCAGCTGTCTGGGTGGACTTGGGAGAGCCTGAGAGGCTGGACAGGGCAATCCATCCCTGTGTACCCAGGAGGCAGGCACCAGCTGCTGTGGTGTGAGGACAGGGTGGCAGCCCTCTCCCGCAGCAGGGCAGCTCTCCTGCAGGCCCTCGCAGTGGCCAGAGCTGTGCAGGCCAGGCCCAAGGAGCTCAGGCGGGTCTTAGCAGCTACTTTCCCTTCGGAAAGGAGGCCCTGCTGCCCTAGAAGGCGTGGCAGGCTCTCTCCACTGCTCAGCCTTGCCTGGCCTAGAACTCTCCAGAGGCCCCTGACCCCACGAGGTCCCCCTGGACCTCAGGAACCCACCACTGACAGTTCCTGAAAACCCATGTACGCCAGGCTTCCTCATTACCCTTGGGAGAGCTTGGCAGTGACCCCCACTTCACAGAGACCAGGAGCCTAGCCCCAGCTGTGCTCAACTCCAGCTGTAAGGAGCCTGCCCCATAGCAGGAGCTGGAGACACAATGGCCTGAGAGGTTGGGGGCATGGCTGGCGGAGGCCAGGAGCGAAGGCCAGGCTTGGTCAGAGAGGAGAGGGCCCTGTGGAGCAGGACAGGGGGGCACCCAGGCTGTCCACCCCAGGGAGGGCTGTGCTCTTGGGGGAAAGCCTACTCCCTGCCAGCTTGTGGTGGCCCACAGCTGGGCAGTGCAGCAGGCAGGTGGCAGCTCCTGCCCCCTCCTACCCCCCATCTGGACAGGTCGAGGAGGCAGGGAGTCACCGTGCCCTCCTCGACAGGGCCTGCCACCCTGTCATCTCTGATTAGCAAGTAATAACCTCTTTGATGCACAGTTTTATTAATCAAATTAATAAGTGCTCAGGAGACCTGTGTGACCTTGGCCGTTCTGCTGAGACGGGATTCTCCCGAGGAGGAGGGAAGCACTTGGGCTGCCCCAAGCTTAGGCAGGCCTTTCCCCTGAGCCCTCCACAGCCCACACTCACACACCCCTGCCCCAAGACCGGCACTAATGCAGAAACACACATGTGACAGGCACAGGACCCTGGACCCAGAGCTCTGATGCAGAGCAGGCTGCTCCCACCTGGGGACTCTTGGAAGGGACTGGATGAGAGTGCAGGGGTCTCAGACCGCAAGGGGGGCTGATTGCTTTCCTGGGTGTGCTACTTGCCCCTTCCCAAATCCGCACCTGCCTGAAGAACCACCTCTTGCCGCTGAGCGGGTAGCTGCTGCCCCCTTGTGGCCACTGGGGCCAACTCCTGGCCAACCCTGTCCCGATCCTGGGGCCCTCAGGGGAGAGCCCTCTCATGGTTTCTCCTGGGTGATGCAGCTTGGACCTGCCCATGCGGCCCTTGTCAGCACTCCCTGGAGCCCAGGTCCTCAGCCCACCCCTCTGGGGACCAGGAGCAGGGCAGGAAGGGAGGCCTGGAGGTGTGCAGCGGTGAGCCCTGTCTAGCTGGAATGGCGGGAGCTTGACTCAGGCCACCGCTGAGATTGGAGGGTCCATGCCCAGGGCATCAGCAGGGTGGACAGGACCCTGTAGGGTGGTCAGGGGATGGCCCAGCAGAGGGAGCCTGTGGCAGGGGCAGCATCATTCCCGGCTCCCCAGGACAGCACCTTCGGACTCTGCAGGCAGAGACTGTGCTAAGCCCCTTCAGCCCAACCCCTGCTGCCCCAGATGGTGACTTGGGTGTGTGAGGACTGCCCCGAGGGGACTGGGATGCTCCTGTGTGGGTGAAGTGGTCACAGCCCCCAGCACTGGGCCAAGACCCCGCTCCTCTGCTCCTGGTCTTTAATGGGCAGGCAGGCACACCCCACGCAGCCTCAGGCACTGGGTGGCTGAAGGTTCTCTGGGGTGGGGAGGGCGTGATGGCTGCTCCCAGATAGCTAGAGCCTGTACCTGGCAAGGTGTGCAAGGAGCGGCCCCTCACGGCCACCCTGGGCTCTTAGGGGGTGAAGGCAGTGCCTGTGGGTCAGGGGAAGTTGCAGCAGCCCCTGCTAGGGTACAGGGCTGGGCACTGTCTCTGCTCTTGTCCTTCGCCTTGCAGCTCCAGCCAAGAAGGGGCCGGGGGCTGGCCCGAGCAGGCGCTGGCGTCTTGCAACCTCGCTCCCTCTGGCTCCTCAGAAGTCCCCTGGGGCCCAGCAGGGCTGGGCGGCGGTCCCCCTGCAGCCAGGACAGACAGACTATGGTCAGCTCCTGCTGGCCTGCCCCTGCCTGTGGCCCATCTGGGAGGTAGCTGGCTTGTTGGGGGCCTGTCTGGGGGGTCCTGTCAGGGCAGCAATGCAGCAGGGGACCCATGGGTTTTCACTGAGTCCCATGTAGGCCATGCTGGGTGGTGAACCTCTGTGATGGAGCCTGTGGCCTGGAGGCCTCAAGTCTGGGGACACAGAGGCCCAATGAAAAGTGGGTGGGGCTTTCTCTGACAGAACAGTGGCCCCCAAGTGGAGGCAGCCACATAGGTGGCCACTGCCTATAAGGCCACCCCCAGGGAGAGTGTGTCCCTGCTGCCTTTTACCGAAGTCTCTGGAGCGCCCAGGGCAAGGCCCAGGGCCAGGGTGGGCCAAGGAGGTTGAGGACCACCCTGCCATGGACCCAGGGGCTCACCGCGCCAGGTGGCCCCGAGCCGGGCAGCAGTGACACCACCTGCAGGCTCACACCTGCCTCGCCCACGCCCTTCAGCTGGGCCACCACCTCAGTGTGCTTCCACCACTTGCATGGCTGCCCGTTCACCGACACAATGTAGTCACCTTCCTTCAGTCCGGCTGCCTATGGGGAGCATGGATAGTAAGGTGGGGATAATATGGCTAGTGGCCCACAGGCTTGGGTTTAGGGGCTGGCAGGGCCCTTACCGCAGCCTGGCCTCCTGGAATGACAGCAGCAATGAGGACGGGTGAGTCTCCCCGAAGCGTGAAGCCGAAGCCATTCTCTCCTCGGGTCACATGGACAGGTCCCACCAGTCGCCACCGGTTCTTGGCTGAGAACACGGACAGGGGCCCCTGAGGGAGTCAGAGGTCAGAGACCTGACTGAGCTGCAGTCTGAAGAGCCCAGGTCTGTCCAGCACCCCCGCCCAACCCGTATTTCCCAGGGCAGGAACCAGCATGGTGCCATGGAGGGCTTGGCCCGGCCTCCCTCCCATCAGTGAAAATGCAGTGCAGAGCCAGCGGCCCAAGCCTGCTGGAAGGGGCAGCCTGGGAGAGATCCTGGCTGGCCCGGGTGTGCTCACCAGCCGGTGGAAGATGTCAGCCACCTTCACCTGGGACAGGCAGGGTGTCCTGGCCTCTGGTTTGTGGTGGGTCTTAGCTGAAAGTGGGAAGGAGGAAGGGCAGCACTAAGCTGAGGCTTGCTGGACCGGACTCAGCCAGACTGCAGTGAGGGCGGACTGCCTGCACACCGGCCCTTCCTTGGGCCTCCAGGCCTGGCTGCCCCCAGTGGGGGGAGGAGCTGCCCCAGGTCCCCTGAACACATGAACCCCCCCCCCCCCCCCGCCCCCTGCCACACATGGCTCTCAGAGCCCTCCCTGAAGTCCCAGCTGAGGAACAGAAGAGCCTACAGGGTCTTCCTCCAGGCTGCTGGCAAGCCTGACAGCTCCCAGACCTTGAAATCGCAGCTGTTGAAAGTGCAACTGCCCTTATTATTAATCATGGGCACTGCAACTTTAACAGCAGCTGCCCATCTCCCACCCTCTGCCAGGACCCAGTTCCAACCCCATCCTGGCCCTGGCTGCTCACGCTGGATGTCGGGGGCCTCAGCAGCTTCACAGAAGTCATCCTCACGGTCAAGCTCCGAGTACCTGGCCAGCGAGCGCCGCAGCGCCTGGGCCACTACAGCCTGCAGCAGGTCCACCTCGCGCAGGACGCGGCACACGGCATGCAGCCGTAGCGCCTCCTCCTGCCCTAGGATGGCACGTTTCAGGTGGGCCTTGCCTGCAGGTGGGGCACAGTGCTGTCACACGGCGAGGGCCTCCAGGGCCCCCAGCCCAGGCAGCCGTTCCAGGATGAGTCCCAGCACCCCCAGCCTAGGGTGCAGCACGAGGGGTGGGTAAGGCCAGGGTTTCTGGGTTCATCCTGAGGGTCTGCAGCCATGGTCAAAAGCAGGATGTGGCTACAGGGGCCGACAAGGAGCAGGCTGGTCCAGGAGGGCCCTGCCAGGGGCAGGGGGATGCCTTGCAAGTGTGCCCATCAGCCCAGAGGCTGCCTTGGGGCCCTGCCCTTGGCCATCACCCACCAGACTAGAAGGCAGGTCAGTGGCCCCACCCACCAGCATTAGGATACCAGGTGCTAAATGATGTAAGTGACAGCAGGGGCACCCTGTGCACCTGGCCTGCCACTGAGCCCAGTGCCCTCTGTCTGCGAATGCCTCACCAAGTCTCCTGCGTTTCTCGGGCTCCTGTGGCAGTGCAGGTCCTTGGGGTGCGCAGAAGTCCGGGGGCTGGAGGAAGACCTGCTTGTGCGTGGGAAGCTCTCCCTTGGCCACCACTGGGGGTCAGAGAGGCTGTGAGCCCCAGTGCTGGGGCCTCTGTAGCACACATGGGGCATACGGGAGGGGGGCACTCACGGGAGCCGTCGCAGAGGGCTACAGCCGCATGGTAGTGGGCCAGGGAGCGGAAGTACTCGGCCTTGACGCACACCAGGGCATTCCAGGAGATGGGCATGTAGTCACAGACAGGTGGCTGGGCCATGGTCTGGTGCACGAGCCTGTACTCGGCTGCCACCTGCCGTGGACACAGCGAGTACTCTGGGCCTCCCACTTTCCTCCTGGAGGTTCAGTGGGACACAAGGGACAAGGCCAGCCTGGTCCCCCAGCCAGCCTAAGCCCTGGGCCCTGTCTTGATCTACCCTGACCATGTCCCAGGAGTGTCACCCAAGCTGAGCTAAGCTCAGGGGTCAGAGCCTGCTCCAATTCACACGGTGCCCCAGAGGAAGGGGCTCAGGACCCCAGAGGGACCAGGATGCAGCTGGCTTTGGAGGCAACACACAGAGAAGGTGGGCACTCCAGCCCTGCCTTCCCTGGGTTGACCCCAGCTCTGCCTTCACCCCCAACCCCAGTGCCCTGCCCCAGCTCCTGTCCACTGCCCAGTGCTGCTTGGCCAGGCTGTCTAAGGATCCAGGTAGGGCATCCTAAACTCACCTGGGCAGCCTCCTGAGCCAGACGCAGCTGGGCAGGGCCGTCACTGGGGGCTGCGGGGGCAGGCAGCGAGAGGCCCTCGAAGACGCACTCCTGGGCCTGGGCAGCCATGAGCTGCTCCAGTGCGCAAAGCAAGGCAGCACTCATATCCGGACTCGGCGCATGGGAGAAGTTCTCCCTCAGGAGGCTGAAAGCCCCTGCAGAGGGAGGGGGTACTTGAGGGGGCAGTTCTGGTCCCACACAGCACCAAGGGAGGGCCGCTGCTTGCTCAGCCCCTCACACTGTGGGGACATCCTAACCTCCTCCCAGTTCCTGCCCCAGAGATGGGGGCCAGCAACACCTGCCCCCACGGGAAGGTGGGCACCACTATGGGTCCGGGCTACCCTCACCAGCAGCCCTCTGGAAGGCCTCGACGGCGCGGCTGGTGCCCTCAGCGCAGGAGCGGTCCTGGCGTGCCCCGATCTGCGTGTGGAGGGCGCCAATATTGAAGAGCACGCTGCCCTTCTCGAAGGCCAGGGCACGCTGCTGGGCCGGGACCCCCGTGAGTGAGTCGTACCTGTGGGGTGGGTCAGGCTGGCAGAGTTCCCACAAAGCCTGCCCATCCCACCCAGGGCACCCCACCCGCCAAGCCTCCTACCAGTGGAAGAAGAGCCCCAGGCTCCTGGTGGGGGTGAGGAAGCGCGCATCCAGGAAGCAGAGCTGGTTGTAGTAGGCTGCCAGCAGCTCCAGGCCTGCCTCGTTCCGGCTGGGGTTCCGCATGGCCTGCAGGGCAGGAGCCGCTGGGCCCACCAACATGGCCCACCCCACTCACATGCACCCTGGGGAGGCCCCTTGAGCACCAGCCCCTGGGGGGTGGGGAGGTAAGGGGAGGGCAGTGTGGGGGAGGGGCAGGCAGGGCCCTGGGGAGCTGCCATTCCCAAAGGCCAGCAGTCTGTGGCATGCACAGAGCCACCCATTAGACCCTCCTTGCACACTGGGAGAGTGTGTATATATGGGGAACCCTGGGAGTGCCTGTCTCCCCAGTGTCCTCCGGCTTCCCCGAGAAGTGGGGACTCCTGCCATGTGAGTGTCTACACTGAGCTCGATCTCACCCTCGCAGTTCCTGACTCAAGCTTCAGCCTTCTCATTTGTCTTCAGGACTGAAGTGGAGGAAGAACCCACACACCTGTTGCAGGGCCTCCAGCTCCCTGATCTCTGCCTCGTAGGAGGTGCTGTCCTCTCCAAAGTGCCCCGAGATCAGCTCCTGGGGGGGGATAGGTGTTGGTCACCCCTGTGCCTGGCCACTTTCCCTGGGGTCTCCCAGCCTGCTGTGGAGGAAGACTCATAGTGGAGTAGGGTCCACGCCATGGGACAGGCTGGCTGCAGTGGTCAGAGATGCTGCCTGGGCCCAGCAGTATGTCCTTGAGGGCCTCTTGCTATGGCCCCCCAAGACCCTCTTGGCAGAAGCCCCAGAGAACAACTGTAGGCCAGTGTGGACGGAGGGCCTGGTGGGCCCTGGGGCTGGGTACTGATGGGGGTCGTGCCCCTTGGGCCTGGTGTTTCCCTCACCTCCATCCTCATCACAGAAGTGGGGCCAGGAAACTCATTGGTGCTGTTTTTATGCATATTCCCTTATTAATCCCCATGGCAGCCCTGACAGGCAGGTGCCATCCTCTACCTGACAGGCACAGTGCAGTTCACTTTCCCATGGGCCCTGTTCTGGGGCCTAAGTCCTCTCCAGGACACTTGTGAGCCAGCGATGGGCAGAGGACCCATGTCAGCATGACCCTCACTAGCAGGACAGGCCGGGACCCTGTGGCCATCCTGGGGCTCCTTGCAGGATGACCAGGCCCCATCAGGTGTCCTAGGGCAGGACATGTGTCCCAACCCACCCTCACCTACTCAGATCACCCTACAGCTGGGACATGGGCCCCAGTGCAGGCCCTGGACACAGCAGGCTTGGCCAAGAGCAAGACATTCCTGTCACATCCCTGGGAACCCCCAGGTCAGCTTTTCCTCCTTCTGGGCCTCAGTTTCCTCATCTGTCCCTCAGAGCCCACAGGCCAGAACTTACCTTTAGGGGTGTGGCCCAGTCCAGCTCCTTGGTCTCCTTCAGACCCAGTGGGATCATGGGGGCAGCAACACCTTCACTACAACCAAAAGAACCAACCACAAATGCTCAGGCTGGGCCCTGCCATCCAGAGTGCCTGGACTCCACCCCACAGTTCCCACCACACGGATGCATCACCTGCCCTAGTGGATGCCCGAGTGTGCACGTGTCCTGGTGGCATCCTTGCTCAAACACACATGCACTGTCCTAAATCACCCCTTGCATACCCACACCCACACACGCACCTCCCATGCCGGCACGTGTCCACGCTGCCATCAAGCTGCTCCAGCTCCTCCTTCAGCAGCTGCAGGTTGGCGTTGACATAGCTCAGCTCCAGGGCGACTGTCTCCCTGACCCGGTGGTTGCTGGTGGCTCTGGGGGAAGCCAGGTGAGGTCAGAAGCCTAGCCCTGTGTGGCCACTGCAGCCTTCCCGTCCACTGACCTGTTGGTGCCCCAGAGCCCACTCCTCAGAGGGATAGGCACCGATAGGCAGCCCGATGGTGAGGCAGGAGCAGCAGCTAGATTGAAGGCCACAGGGCGCCCTCCCCTACACCCTGATCCTTCAGCAGTGTAGACCTTGACTCGGGCTCACACTTGCCCCCCCTCGCCCAGCACCAGGGGTCTGGCAGAGGGATGGAGGTCCCTGCAGAAAGCTGGGCTGGGGGCAGGGAGGCAGAAGTCACTATGGGAAAGTCCCCTCTCCTGGAGCTCGCAGCTATGGCTGAGATAGTTGGGGTCACCTCCCTGGGCCCAGGCCCTTGCACATGCGCAGCTCACAGTTCACATGCTCTAAGGAAGAGGCTGCCCCTAGGCCTGGAAGATCCTTTCTCAGGCCCTCAACCTTGGGACGTCTAGCCACCTGCCACAGCTCAGCCCCCACAGTGCCTCTTCTAAGAAGTGCCTGGGGGCCACCACATACACTGTTGGAGGCTCCCAAATTCTGCACACCAGGAGGACACCAGTTTCCTGGCACCTCAGGGAGGACCACAGAGACCATGTGCTCACAGGGTAGACACTGGTGGGCTATGTGGCCCTATCACCACCCTCCAGAGGTGGGTGATGCTGCCCCGGCCAGGGCAGTGGCAGGCGCTCACCTGTAGAGGTTCTCGGCGCCTGTCCGCATCTGCAGCTCCTTGCTGATCTGCTGGTAGATCCGGGCCCTGTGGCTTTGCAGCCTGCCATGCTGTGTCTGCATCAGGGGGTCACAGCCCTGTGGGGAGGCCACAGGTGATCACAGTGCTGATCTCTTGGAGCCACCAGAGGCCATGCCTCTGTCAGTTGGCTCAGAGGAGCACAGCCCACCCTTGGGCAAGAGGGTTGATGTCTAGCATCAACCATAGTATGCGTATTGATTTCATTGCTTATGTCTCCTTAAATAGTGTACAACATGGTAGGAGCATTCAATTTTCCTTTGGTGCAATGCAGGCTTGCGCCTTAGCCCACCCCTCACCCTCGAGGCAGGTTGGGGTGTTGTCCACACAATGCTCACATGCTCCCCCCAACCAGGGCCCACCTCTGCGCTCTACCCAATGGTCACACAGGGGTCCCTGGTTCTTCTCCATCCTGCAGGATGCTGTTGGGAACACCCAACAAGGTTCTCTGTAGCCAAGTGTGGCTGTGTCCTGGGCAGGGTCCCAGGTGTGGGCTGGCCAGCCTCTCTGATGTCCACCCCTTCTGTGCTGTGAGAACCCTGGTCTTGTTCAGGACTCATGCTCAGGGACAGTGACGCCCACCCCAGCTTGGGGATGAACACTTTTGACTCTGAGTCAGGCGTGGCAACTCCGGTCCCTGCTAACAGATGACCTATTTCTGCCCATCAGCTATAAGAGCAGGTCTCCTGGAAACAGTTTCCTTGCCCTTTTAAGATACAAACAAGAGACAGGCCTCTTCTCTCCCAGAATACTGCTGTGTCTGAAGGTGAATCTTGTGACCATGAAGAGAGCCAACCTGAAACTGAGGCATCACCACATAGGTTATGGGTTCACGGGAGGACAAACGACTGCATGACACACCCTTTGTGCACGCACTCGCACCTCTCAGGCCGTTCCATTTTTTCCAGAAGGAGCTTGTGCATGTTTTCCTGGGGTTTCCCCCTAAATATGCCACATATGGTTCCTTTTGCTACGGTAAATGGGGTCTGCCTCTGCTTTTTAATTACCGCTGTTCCCTACTGCAGAGGAATGATGCACCTTGTGTACAGCAGGCCTGCCGCCCTGCCCACACAGAGTGAGCACAGGGTGACCATCTATGACGGGCTGAACTATGTCCCCAGAAAGATATGTTCGAGCCATAACCCCCAGTACCTGTGAATGTGGTTTTATTTGGAAATAGGATCTTTGTAGATATAATTAGTTAAAAGGAAGTCATTCTGGAGTAGGGTGGGCCCTACTCACATTGACAAGTGGCTTTATCAGAAGAGGGAAATTTGGACACAGCCACACAGAGGAGGCCCTGTGAAGACGGAGGCAGAGACTGGAGTGATACAACCAGGAGCCAAGGAACGGCGAGGAGCCACCAGAAGCTGGAAAAAGCCTCCCCTGGAGATTTCAGAGGGAGCGTGGCCCTGCCTTGATGGGCTTCTGGCTTCCAGAACTATGAGAACAAGTTTCTGCTGTGTCAAGGCGCCCAGTTTGCAGTCACATGCTACAGCAGTTTCAGGGCACTCATACACTGTCCACTGGACACTCCCACTGCCAAGTGCTGGGCTGGGGGAGCCTGACCCTGGGGGGAACGCACCCCCAAGTTGAGGGATGAGCCAGTACTTATTAGGTGGGCGGACACAGGCACTGGAGGGTCAAAGTGCATAGAGGCAGCAGACAGGGCTAGGAGGAAGGTGGGCAGGCTGGCCCAGGATCCCGCCTCTTGCAGCCCTGCCCCTGTGGATGCCATGAAGCAGGGGTCGGGCCAGATTTGCATTTGGAGACCCTCACCCTGCTCTAGCTTCCCACCCCTCCCTCCTCCAGAAAAGAAAACCTCCCAGAGATGCAGCTGGGGTTGCAGGAGTTTCCTGCAGTGGGGTCTAGGCCAGGGGCTTGGGCTGGAGAGGTGGCACAAGGTCCCCAAGTGGGAGTGAGGTGGAGGCAGCTCAGATCTGACCACCTCCTCCTGCCTCAGCCCACCCACCCTGGCCTCCCACCCTGACATTCTGCACCAGCTCCTGGCTCCAGTGCCTCAGCCCTGCACCTTGGAGATGCTGGGGCAGCACTCAGGCCAGGCTCATCCCAGCATCTTGGCTGTCCCTGCAGTGGCCCCACCCCAGGGTGAAAAATTCAAGGCCCAGAGGGGGCCTGGTCTTGGCCAAAGCTACCCAGTGAGTCGGGGTCCAGCCCATGGGAACTCAGAGACCCACTTGAGTCCACCCATGTGGTCCAGGAGTCCCAAGAACTGGACTCTGCCCCTTTCCAGCAGATCAGGCCTGGGCCTTGGGGTACTACTTCCCTTATCTGGACTTCAGTGGCCCTGAAATAAATGGCTCCCCAGCCCCTCTGGTGATGGAGTTCTGGAACCCTGCCAGGCAGGCCTTGGGTGGGTTCGGGTGGGATGAGGGTAGGCTCTCTGCTCTCCCCTGCGGGCCCTGGCTCTTCCATGGGGAAGGTGGGATGTGGGGCTGGGGACCAGGCTGAGGCACCCCAATGGTCTCAACCAGGAGCTGGGAACAGACCACAGGGGACCCTGCTCACAGGAACATAGAGTGACATACACCAGGTCAAAGCTGACACCCGGAGCCTCATCCCTGGAGGATAAGTGGGGAGAGGGTGCTACTTCCCCACTGCAGCCCTGACAAAAGTACACTTTTCACTGCTTTCGGCCCCTCCACCCAAACCAGGCCTCCCTCCAGACAGACCCCCCAGGCTGGACCCCTGTCTATTGCTGACCCAGCTCTTCTCCCAGAGCCCCTACCTGTGGCCCAGTGCCTCTTCCACGGCCACTCGCTGCTTCGCAGGCCCCCACAGACTCAGATCCTGCCTGGCTCCTCCCCCACTCACCCCGTCAGCCAACAGAGCCACCTGGCCGAGTGTCCTCCTTGGAGCTGCCAAACCATCCACACCTTCTGCCCCTCCTTGGTCCAGCACCAGCAGACCCCACCACAGCCCACCCTCCTCCCACCAGCTCCCCCACGCCCCACCTTCAAGGCAGTGATTAAGTCTGTACCAGGAGGACTAACCTGCCCCTGCTGGACCCCACCTTTCACTCTGTGGGGATCCCCAGCCCATCCATGCTGCAAACACAGCCCACTTCAGAAGCTGGATAGCCTTTCCAACAAGCCCACCCCCAAGGTCCAGAGCCCCTCCAACAGGCGGCCCTGCCCCTGGCCCCCACAAAGCCCAGGGACCTGGCTGGGCCTGGCTCCAGAGCTCTGCCCATAGGGCCTGCAGGTCAGTGTAGCCACAGGCACTGAGTGGCCACAGACACCTGGTGGTTACTTGATGTGGGCCTGCACTGCTTGGGCAGTGGGTGCATAGCTCAGCCAGGTGGACGGCGAGGCACTGAGTCTGGTGTCCCTCTGCCAGCCCTGGTGGTGGCTGGGTTCCTCCTGACATCCTCCCTCTCCAGCCCCAGGCCCAGACACGACCTGGGGGCTTCTACCTGGCACTGTGGGGGATGGAGGCACCTCAGCAAGGCTGTGGGCCAGGGCCTGCCCAGTG
This sequence comes from Mirza zaza, assembly GCA_008750895.1. Taxonomy (NCBI): domain Eukaryota; kingdom Metazoa; phylum Chordata; class Mammalia; order Primates; family Cheirogaleidae; genus Mirza; species Mirza zaza. The sequence goes on from VSMD01067353.1 coordinate 45,403, forward strand.
TCTGGGCACTTGGCCAGGGACGTAGGACAGGATGGGGAGGCAAGCTCTAGCCCACGTGCTGCTCAGCCTGGCTAGACTCACAAATAGCAGGCTAGGGGTCCTACTTCCCCGGGCTTGTCTCTAAGCTGAGGGCTCCTCCCTACACATAGCTTGTCCGCAGGCCTGCCCGTTTCCAGGGCCACAGGCAGGAAAGTGCTATGTGGAGTCCTGGCCATGGCGATGCCACAGACAAGGCTACCAGAAGGCAACAGCAAGGGTGGGTAAGAGGCTCCGCAGAGGCTGATGGGGAAGCAGGACAGGGCCACGTAGGCAGGCACAGCAGAGGTCACTGACCACAATTCCCTCGAGCCAATTAGGGGCCTACCCCCATCTGGGCCACTTGCCAGCCCAGGAGTTGGTGGGAAGGACTTCCTAGAAAGCAAAATCCCTGCAGAAGTCCCTGATCCCCTGAACAGAGTGAGGACAAGGTCACAGTACTTCCCAGGACCCTGCCCTGCTTGTGGGAGCAGGGAGAGGGTTTTACCGACACAGAGCTGACACTGGCCATGTATTTGAAGAACTGTCACTTATTTTCCTGCATATGCCCCCATGGTCACACATGGGACAATGTCAGACTCTCCGGGGCCTCTAGCTTGTCCTAGCCCCTTGTGGGGGCACCCTAAGAAAGGCCTCACATCTGGAGTGAGGAGCTCCTCATGCACAGCCACCTTGGATTAGGGCCCAACATCTGCTTCTGCACGGCCAGCTTCTCAAGAGAGGTCAGTTGATCAGAGAAGACTTCCCATAGGAGGAGGCACTAGGGTTGGGATGTGAAGGGCAGGTGGCCTCCAAGCTGCCCTTGCGTAACTGGGGAGAGGACACTCACCCCAGCCAAACAACAGAAGGAAGAGCAGTGGACTCAGAGTGAGTCCCTTGGGGGGAATCCCCGGCAGCCCTTCATCAGCAAATGGCAGGAGAGGCTGGTCTTGGGTGGCATGGAGGGACAAGAGAAAACACAGTCTCCCACTGTGTTTCTCTGCTCCATCCCTTTCTGCCAGGCCCTCCCCCATGTGGGCCATTCCTGTTGGGAACCCAAAGACCAAAGCACGTTTGCCTGCTAGCTGAGCAACCCTTCCTAGTGGCCTGCTCCTCTTTTCCACGGCACCCTCCACACCTGCCTGTGCAGAAAGGGTGAGGCCGAGGCCCTGGCACTCTCCCCTCCATGGGGCAGGAGTCTGGCGAGGGAGGGTGAGCCACAGCCAAAACTATACACCCTCCTTCTTACAAAGGTCCTGCTGCAAATCTCCAGCAAGTTCTAAGGGCTCTGGTGAGTAGCCCTGGCTATGGCCCAGGGTGGGTGTGGCCACGTGCTGGGCAGTGGCCACCCAGCCCAGCAGGGCTGCCCTCATCAGATGATGTCCAGTGCTCCTCTCCTCAACCTCCTGGAGAGCTGCTCTGGGTTACTCAGCCATGTAGGCACCAGCCCATGGCCTGGGTGCTCCTAGGCCTCCCTGTCCGTAGCACCCCCTTCAGAAAGCCATGCAGCTTCCTGGCCTTCGTGGGAAGGTCCAGACCTCTGGGGCGGAGCAGTCCCTGGAAACCACTTTCCACACTGGGCTGAGGGATGTGCCAGAGGGTATGGATCCTGGGTAATCAGCCCCCCACTATACAACCTCCTCCGCCCTCTGTAAACAAAGGTGACCTAGACCCTGCCTTGGACCCTGACATCACCATGACTATTTCTGCCTGACACTGGGAAAGAGCAAATGTGCTTTGGTCTTTGGGTTCCCAACAGGAATGGCTCACATGGGGGAGGGCCTGGCAGAAAGGAATGGAGAGCAGAGAAACAAACACCCCCGCCCTGCACACTCCGACAATGGCATAGGTCTGGTGGCTCCTGCTGCCTGGGGAACGCCCAGGCCCAAAGTCTCCAGAAGCCTGGGAGGAAATGGTGTGGCAGTGGCCAGAATTGGGCTGTCCTTAGGACTCACAAAAGAGGGCGGCAGTCATCCCAGCCCTGCCTGAGAACAACAAAACCATTAGAGTGGTGTAGGCCCCCCTCCCCCAGGATCTCCCCCAGCCCTGGGCTCAGTCAGTCCCCAGGGAGAGGCCCCAACCCTGGCAAACCAGCTTCCCCCTCTCAGAGGCCTGGCCCTGGGCACCTTGCCTGCTGACACCCACCCATCTTAGGGACGCCACTCCCTTCCCTCCCCAAAGTCTCACCCGAGCACAGAGGAATTGGAAGCCCAGCACCCTACTGACCTACCATCTCTGCCCCCCAAATGCTATGTGGCATGGCCACAAAGGGGTCTCCCAGGACACAGTGGCTACAAGCCACACAAACACTAGATGGACCACAGATCGGCCACCATGCCAGCTGAGAGTCAAGGCAGGTGCCCCAGGGATCCTGCGTCCTTTGATGTTTGCTTGGACACTGGGGCACCGGTGGTTTCTGAGCACCTGCCTCTCTCTACAGGTTAATTTAACTGGCCCAGGCCTGGTAATCTGTGTTTGTAACAAGTAGCCAGGAAGTGCTGGTGTCCAGCCAGGCTGGGGAAACTCAAACTGACCATCTGGCATGCTGGAGACGAGGTGAGAGGGGCCAGCCCCTGCCTGCCACGCTGCTCCAAAGCTCCCCCTCTTGGCCCCTCTCCTGCTTCCCCACAGCCTCCTCAACTCCTTAGCCCAATGATCTCCCCAGGAAATCATGGGACTCAAAGTCACACTTCCCCATACAGCTAGGCTGGGAGCCCCTGCCACCATAGGGGGAGGGTTGTGGGTAGGCTCACTCCTTCGATTTCCTGCTGGCCAACCTTGGACTGTTCTTAGAACTCAGCCTGTTCTTCAGATGGGTTAGCCAAGGCCCAGGGCCAGCAGGGTGCCTTGTGACAGGCTGGGTGAGGACTCCAGGTAAACACTTACTGGACGCCAGTTCTCATTGCTCTTGAGGCAAATTTGAGTCACTCAGACTGTTCACAGGGGCTGCAGACGCAAAGATGGCTCTTAAGGGCTGACCAGTCTTGCCCTGCTCAACTCCAAGCATTATGGCTGGTTAAGAGAGCCAGCCTGGTGGGGTGGGGGAACTCGGCCTCACTCTAGCCCTGCCGCTGCCATCAGAAAAGACTGTGTAGGTGGCAGGACAGCCTAAGCTGTGCATGTATGACTTAGGTCCTGCCTCAGCAGGCTGGGGTCCCACAGCCACCTCCCACAGGCTCCCATGCCTGCTCAGGACTCTGACTGCTGGATTATCCGTGGATGGTGTGCGTGAGAGACCCGGCAGCCCAGAGAGACAGCTGGAGACGGTTTCTGCTCCCCCTTCCAGGGCAGCAGCCAACAGAGCGCAAGGACAGAAAGCCTGGCCACAGCCTACAGCCTGAAAAATGTTGTCTACTAGCTCTCTGGAACATCTTGTTTGTGCAGCTCCCAAACATTCCACCCAAACAACATGTGCCCTCTCCAAAGGCCACCTGCAGGCATGGTCACCACTGGAGGGAGTGAGTTCACAGAGCGCAAGGGACAGGCCGCTTCTGTCTCCCAACACCTGCTAGTTGCTGTAGTAGCATCTGGCATGACTGGGGGGTTGGGCAGGAAGGGAGTCCTTGAGGGCTCTGGTCAGCACCACCTGGCCAGTTACTTGCAGCCCAAGGCCCCCTGTCCCTCCCAGAAGACCTGAGCTCCAACACAAAAGCTGAATAGAACCAGCCAAGGGACAATGTGCAGTCTGACATCCGAGAGGGGCAGAGAGCAAAGCGCTAGGGAAGACTCACCTGGGACTAGGAGCAGGGAACCATCTCTGCTAAGCAGCCCCCAACTGAGAGCTGCTTGGGGGCATGGGCACGGCAGCCCCACATTGATCCCCCAGGAACACCCAGGCTCCCGGCTGCAGAGCAAGGCTGACAGACCATCCCCCTCCTTTTCAGGCAGACTCAACAGGTCTCCACACTCAACCCACCCGTCCTCGCACAGTGCTCCTGGAAATGGTGCCCAGTAAGCGCCAGGGGTGAGGGACTTCAGAAGGGGTGGAGGTTCAGGGAAGCGACAAGAAAACAAGCTGCCCAGCCCTGAAGACCTCCAGAGAGTCCCTATACCCGGGAGGCTTTAGCTGCCTGCACTAAAAGTTTCTTCAAATGGGCCCTGAAGGCGGTACAAAGTTAGGGCGAAGCTAGGAAAGGAGGTATCACAGGTGCCAAACACAACCTTGGGGCGGGGCTGCCAGAGCAGAGCCCACACCTCCCGGAGCCAGGGCTTCTAGCTTCAGGGAAGATGATGACCCGGACTTTGGCTCCCACCGATTCCTGAGCTGCACAGAGGGAGTCACTACGGAGGGAGGAGGGACGCAGGCTCTGGCCTCAGTTTTCCCAGCGGTAAAACCCTGCTGCCTCGGGGCGAGTGAGATGTGGGAGGGAAGTCGCCCGGGACGCGCCTCTGACGGAGAGCAGGAGGAGCCGGGGGTCTGGCACGCGCTGGCCCGCCGCCCCCCACGCCCACCTTGCGGACGCCGCTCTCCTCGCCGGCGCCCTGGCCGTCCGGCCTCTCCTCGAGGATCATCGCCGCGCTGCCCGGCCGCCGCTCGGACAGCGCTCCGCAGCCCGGTCCGGTAGCCCGCACCACCCAGGCCGCGATGCTCCTAATGCCCACGCCAGTCGGAGACTGTCGCTCCTCCGCTAGGGGGTCCGGCGCGGCCCGGCAGGGCTCAGACTCAGCGTGCGAAACTAGCTGCTGCCCAATCGGCGGTGGCGGCTGCTCCGACGGACAGCAACAGTCACCAACCAGCGCTCGAGAGAGGCGGGCCTCGAGCGGCTAGTCCCGGCCCGCCCGCGGAGTCCCGGGAATTCGGTAACCCCTGGCAACCGCGGCTTCGACGCCCGGCGGCAGGCTGGTAGCGCGCACTGCGCATGCGCCCAGGCCCAGGGTGGCCGCTTGGCTAGCGGAGAAAGTTAGGGATAAGTAGGAGGACTCGGCCGGGCAGGGCCCAGCTCCCTTTGCGGAGACTCCAGGAGTTTGCCCGCCCCGCCGTTTTATCCCGTCACCCTGGCAACGGGGACCCTCTAAGAGGATTGTTCCAAAAATGTTTACAATGGGGGTTTTAAACGGTTTTCTGAGAGACGAGCGCTTGTGCGAGTTTAGAACAACGCCCGCTTTCTTCTCTGTGGCGGAGCCCAGCCAGGCTGCCCAGCGCGACGCGTCTGTCCGGCCTGTCGTGTTTCCAGAATCGCTTCCAGAAACTACCTGCCTCCACAGTGTCGACCCAAATAAATGACTGAGGCAAAAATCTCAATCAAGAGAGGTTTATTAAGCGAAGATGTTGAGGACGTGCTTGGGACCAACAGCAACCACAGATAAGCAGAGCAGGCTGTTTTTCCCAAGGAGAGGCGGGACCTTCAGCGTTGTAAAGGCAGCAGAGAGAAGGAAACAGCAGGGGGAGAAGGGCTGATGAGGTGGTGGTTACATTCTTGTGAGGCCCAAGAAATCCACATTGTATGTAAAATAAGGGAGCGATGAAGCATCAGTTATGCAGACGTCTTTGGGCAGGTGGAAGAATGTCTGACTCTGTGCTGTCTCCAGTTCTGTTACCTGTAAGTTCAACTTGTAATTCATTCTTAGGGTGCAGTCAAACAGGCTTTAGTTTTAGGTGCCAGACAAAGGTACAATTTGCATGTCCTTGCTTATGGGAGGTCAGCAGGTAATTTCCTTAATGATCTGTGGGGGCGTGCTCTTCACAGTGCCTGAGGCTTCTACTTTCTCTTTTGCACAATGAGAGGAGCGGTGGGCCTGAGACTTTGAATTTCTTTTTACAAAAACCTGCCTCTGGAACCCACCAGCTTCGGGAACCCTCCTGCTTCCAGAACCTGTTTCCAGAACTACCTGCTTCCAGAACCTATTGGTAGAACTTGTTTGCTGCCAGAACAGACCTTCCAGAATCTGCTTCCAGAACCAGTGTGCTTCCAGGACCACCTGCTTGCAGAATTGGACTCTTTCCAGAGCCTGCATTGCTGCCTACTGGGCCTGCCCAGCAATATGCCTCCTTCAGGTGGTTTCATACCTCTCCAGGTTTCTGGTGACTCTGAAACCCACTCAGATTTCATGTGGGGCTCTCCTCACCTAAGAACACACCCTTTGTAGGGCAGGAGGACAAGGGCATAGGCAGCGACCTTAGCTTCTCTATCAAGTTCCTCTAAAGTTCCGGCTTTGTCTGGGCTAACCAGGGTCAAGGCTTGGTGCTGAGCCCTGGGCTCCCCACCCCCACCCCAGCAAGCACACTTGACCCTATTATCTCCAGATCTAAATCCTGTAAGCTGAGCTCCTTGGCCTGGCCTGACCATCTGCAGTGAGCTCCTCCCAGCAACAGCCCTCTCATCAGGCCCCTGCTAGCCAGGCTTCCTGGCTAGGACTTGTCCTCCTCTCCTGGCTTTGTGGGGCTCTCCGGCATCTGCTTCCCTGAAGGTCCTTTGACTTGTCATCTGCCTGGTGAATTCCCACCTGTCCTCACTTCTGCCCTAATCGCACAGACACAGGAGATCACTAACCACTCCTCCATGAGCAGCAGCTCCGTGGCCCAAGGTTCCACGAGGGCAGGGGCTCCTGGCCACCTTACTAGTGGGGCCTGAATGTGGGCTGATGATTCAAGTTTACAGTGAGTGCATTTATGTGGGGACTTCGCTGAGGGTCATCTCCTTGGAAGTCTGCCACGATCCTGTGTGAGCAAACATACCCAAACCCTCTTAGCAGTCTTCAGAATCTCCTACCTGCATACATGCACAGGAGGCAAGCATGTGTGATTGAAATTGTTATCCAGTTCTTCAATATTTGCTTTACTTTCTCAGCAGTTTTGCAGGGCTTCTTGGTTCAGTGGGCGGAGGCCATTGGGAGGTTTAGGAGGGGCTTGCAAGTTTTGAGGGTCATAAGAGCACTCCCTGGCCGGGAGCAGTGGCTCAAGCCTGTAATCCTAGCTCTCTGGGAGGCCGAGGTGGGCGGATCGTTTGAGCTCAGGAGTTCGAGACCAGCCTGAGCAAGAGCGAGACTCCATCTCTAGTATAAATAGAAAGAAATTAATTGGCCAACTAAAATATATACAGAAAAAATTAGCCGGGCATGGTGGCACATGCCTGTAGTCCCAGCTACTTGGGAGGCTGAGGCAGCAGGATTGCTTGAGCCCAGGAGTTTGAGGTTGCTGTGAGCTAGGCTGATGCCATGGCACTCACTCTAGCCTGGGCAATAAAGTGAGACTCTGTCTCAAAAAAAAAAAAAAAGAGCACCCCCTATCCCTCAGGGATGCTTGTTTCCTGAAGGAAAAGATTTTCAAATGAGAATTTTATACTCAGTTGAAAACCATGTTGGAGGGTGGAATAAGGATATTTTCAGGTATAGAATATGTCCTTAAAATTTTTTCTTTCCCATTCATCCTTTCTCAGGAAGTCACTGGAAGATGAGCACCAACAAAATGAGGGACTAAACCAGTAGGGAGGCCAGGCGAGGTGGCTCATGTCTGTAATCCTAACACTCTGTGAGGCCAAGGCGGGAGGATCACTTGAGGTCAGGAATTTGAGACCAGCTTGAGCAAGAGTGAGACCCCATCTCTACTAAAAAGAAAGGGGAGGAAAACCCAGCTGGGCATTGAGGCTTGTGCTTGTAGTCCCAGCTACCTGGGAGGCTGAGGCAGGAGGATTGCTTGAGCCCAGGAGTTGGAGGTTGCAGTGAGCTATGATGACGCCACTACCCAGGGCAATGGAGTGAGACTATCTCAACAACAAAAAACCCCAAGGCAACTGAGCACCCCTCCTAACAACTCCCTGCCCCTTCATATTAAAAAAAAAAAAAAAAAAAACAGTGGTGAGCTATGGCATTTAACAACCAGTCCTCGAGAGTAGGAGGAGCCCAGAGTTTTGTGTTTGGCTATTCCCTGGGTGGGATTACTCCCACCATGGCCCATTTCATGATGACACTGCCCAGAGTTGGGAAGAGATGGCCATGCGAGCCAGCTCCAGCACACCATGGATTAAACCAAGGGAGAGGAAGACTCAGACAGGGACCAGGCATCCAATCCAGGCTGGAGAAAATTTCTGGGATGAGTGGAGTTCCTGGGCATCAGGGGTAGTAGGCTGATGGGCTGCAGATGAGAAGAGCACTCTCCAAGAAGATAAAATTGATAGACTACCTGATGTGTCTGAACATACTAAGAGGAGACTCCATTGATTGGCAGAAAGCATGGGGTTGAGTAAAGAGTACATACAAAACAATGCAACAGCAACAGAATAATTGTTAACACCAAGGAAAATAAAAAGCCATGAAGGAAATAAAAAGTGATCAATGAATATTACCTGATGCAACTGTATATTTCTTTTTCATTGTCATAGTAATATAAACACTGGGTATTGATCCCAGGACAATTATAACATTATTCTATTAGGAGGAGGGAAGGAAAGAGAGAGGAAGATGGCAGAAGTGCGGGGCGAGAAGCCTCTGCCTCCAAGGGCATATCAATAGGTAATGCCTGAATTAGAAAAGAACATTCCAGAAGCAGAGGGATAAACATGTCGGGTAGAAAGTAGAATTAAATACCAAATCATCACTCCAAATGTTACAAAGGCCTGCCCCTGGGGAGAGGCACTGGGGATGTGGGTGGGAGGCTGCTGTTTGCTAAGCAGGTCTTGTAGAGATACTTGGTTTGTTAAGCTGTGTGCTTGTATATCTTTGAAAACACTGCAGTCCCAAAGCTTGGGTTTTTTTTTTTTTTTTTTTTTTTGAGACAGGGCCTGACTCTGTTGCCCAGGCTGGAGTGCAATGGCTCGATCACAGCTCACTATAACCTCAAACCCCCTGGGCTTTAAGCGATCCTCCTGCCTTGGCCTCCCAGAGTGCTAGGATTATAGGTGTGAGCCACCGTGCCCAGTCCCAAAGCTTGTTGTTATTTTTTTGTTTGTTTGTTTGAGACAGAGTCTTACTCTGTTGCCCGGGCTAGAGTGCCCAAAGCTTGTTTTTAAAGAGTGGATGTCTAAGGCCAGGCACGGTGGCTCATGCCTGTAATCCTAGGACTCTGGGAGGATGAGGTGGGTGGATCGCTCGAGGTCAGGAGTTCGAAACCAGCCTGAGTGAGACCCCATGTCTACTAAAAATAGAAAGAAATTAATTGGCCAACTAAAAATATATAGAAAAAATTAGCTGGGCAGGGTGGCGCATGCCTGTAGTCCCAGCTACTCCGGAGGCTGAGGCAGGAGGATGGCTTGAGCCCAGGAGTTTGAGGTTGCTGTGAGCTAGGCTGACGCCATGGCACTCTAGCCTGGGCAACAAAGTGAGACTCTGTCTCAAAAAAAATAAAATAAAGAGTGGATATCTAGAGATTGACAACAAAAAAGTCCAAAATAAAATGTAAATATTTGGAAATGAAGAGATATTTCTCAAATAAAAGGAAGTTAAAACAGAAATTGACATTACCTAAAATGTAACTGGAAAGTAAATACATTCCTGAGCTGGGCAGATCTAAAAAAAATTCTATAAAAACTTGATGTAAAATTTATACACTATAACCAAGGCTGAGCCTGGTGACTCACACCTGTAATCCCAGCAACTCTGGGAGGCCAAGGCAGGAGGATCACTGGAGCTCAGGAGCTCAGGAGTTTACAGAGTAGGAGTTTAAATACCAAACATCACTCCAAATGTTACAAAGGGCTGCCCCTGGGAAGAGGCATCAGGGATGTGGGTGGGAGGCTGCTGTTTGCTAAGCAGGTCTACTAAAAATAGAAAAATTAGCTGGGTGTGGTGGTGCATGCCTGTAGGCCCAGCTACTTGGGAGGCGGAAGCAGGAGGATCACTTGAGCCATGTTGTGCCACAATGCCCAGCTGATTTTTCTATTTTTGGTAGATACAGGGTTTCCCTCTTGCTCAGGCTGATCTTAAACTCCTGACCTCAAGCAATCCTCCCACCTTGGCCTCCTGGAGTGCTAGCATTATAAGGCCTGAGCCACTGTGCCTGGCCCCAACACAATATCGATATAAAACTTGAATAAAAATATTAGCAAATCAAATCCAGCAGTATTGGAATACAGAGGCTTTGCATAGACCCACCCTGAACACAAAGGTTCTACATCAGGAACTTGTTCAACCAAAGTGATTTATCTCATCCATATACTAAAAAAATAAAAGCCATGTGATGATATGCATCTGGCCCTCAAAACATCAGATAAATTCAACCCATATTCCTAATTTAAAAAACTCTAAGTAGGCCGGGCGCGGTGGCTCAAGCCTGTAATCCTAGCTCTCTGGGAGGCCGAGGTGGGCGGATCGTTTGAGCTCAGGAGTTCGAGACCCCATCTCTACTATAAATAGAAAGAAATTAATTGGCCAACTAATATATATAGAAAAAATTAGCCGGGCATAGTGGCACATGCCTGTAGTCCCAGCTACTTGGGAGGCTGAGGCAGCAGCCTCCGAGATAGGTAGAGATAGGTAGAGATAGGTCTCACTATGTTGCCTAGGCTGGTATCAATCTCTTGGCCTCAAGCAATCCTCCTATCTCACCCTCCCAAAGTGCTTGGATTACAGTTGACAGCCACCTCACCCAGCCAGAAATAGGAGATAATTTTATAACCTCAGGTTGGAAGGAACATTCTATATTAAAATAGAGACTCCAGATATCAAAAAGATAAGTTTTGAAGATTTTACTGTATATAACTTAATATTTTTATTTAGCCAAAGACATCGGAAAAAACACAAAGCACAAAGGAAAGAGAAAAAAATGTGCAATTTATGTGACAAATGAGGAGGTAATATCCCAAATAAAAGAGCTCCTAACAGTGGACTTTAAAGTAGTCAGAGGAAACCTTAGACAAAAGTAGGTGAAAGTTATATATCAGTCTGTGTCCATCCAAGAGAGCAGACACCATCCCAGGTATTTCAAAAAAAAAGGGATTGTGTACAGGGAACTGGTACAAAAATATGGAAAGGGCTGGAGGAGCAGAGGGGAGGGGGAATGGCCCAGAGCCCCAGGCAGAGCTGCAGCAGGTGACACAGAATCCAGGGTCCATGCTCTGCCAGGGCTGCCAGGTGCCCATGGCTCACCCCACAATGCACCCACAAGCACCCCTATCAGCAGACTTCACTGGAACCAAGCTGGCGAGGGAGTCTCGGGAAGGCAGCTCTCAAGCTTCCAAACTCTCTGCCACATAGGTGATACAGAAGCAGAGGTATGCCCAGCTGGGGACTAACTGCCAGTAGATTCTGCCCAGGATATGAACAAGTGGTTCACAAGGAGGAAAACGCAAGCCACCAATACACATAAAAACATTCTCTCTTGCACTAGTAGTCAGGGAAAAGCAAACCAAGCAACCACAGGATACCTTTTCTAAGTCATCAGATCATCAAAAACATGAAAGATGGATACCATTACCTATTTGGGAAGCAAGCATTCCCAAGCCCAGCTCACAAGGTGTGAAGAGGTAAAGCTTTTTAGGAAATCTGGAAGAAGCTATTAAAACTTAAAATACGCATGCCCTTTGCTTAGTGGCCCCGCTTTTAGAAATTAAGCCTTCTGAAGTAAAAATGCCAGAATTACTAGCAAACAAAACGAAACAACATGGATACAACCCCAGTGCTCTTTAACAGAGGTAGGGACAAATACATACTGGCATTTCCATGCTGCGGATATAACGCAGTTATTTTAAAATTAAGCTAGAGCTATATGTAATGATCTAAAGTAGAATCCATGTCATATTGTTAAGTGAACACAAACTGCAGTATAACATGTGTGGAAAAAAATTTCATGCTGGTATATTAAAAAAGGAAAGACAAGGAAGAAATCTGCAAATGCCTCTGTTTGCTGTGTAAGTTTAGGAAGTTCAGATGGAGTCCATTTGCACAGTCCCTGGTATCTCTGGCTCCCTTGGGCCAGTGGGTTGGGGCGGGTGCTGCCTTTCCTGTATTATGGAACTTGGCACAGCAGAATGAATTACTGCACTTGTGAAGTTAAAAAATTAAAAGAAAAAATGCAAGAATGGGAGGTGAGGAGAATTCTGATGTGCAAAGGCAGAGATATGGGACAGCGTCTGGAGAGAGCGTTGGTACGCACAGTGGCTTTTGCAGACAAGAGATGGTGGGTGTTGACGCGGCTACCTTCTGCTCTTCTGCAGGCACAAGCCTGGTGGCTTGTGATGGGAACATACAAATTTTCATGCTGGGAGGAAACCTGGTCCCCTTTCTCAGCCTCCATGCATCCTGGATGAAGACCCGAGGGCCCACAGAGACTCGAGGACTAGCTCTAGGCCCAACGGCTGTGTGCTGTGGAACTGAAGCCAGGACTCCAGCAGCATCTGACTCCTTCCACGCACACCAGTCTGTCCCCTGAATCAGATCACCCTTGGGGAATGCCACCACTGAGCCAGAGGTGCAATTGGGGGAGGCCTCTATTAGGAGAAATCTGGAGGAAGCAGCTGACTGTAGCCACTTTAGTGACTGCCCCTTCCCTAGTGGGTATTGAAGAATTGGGTTTGGGGTCTTCTGGTTCAACACTGAACATCGGATGACTTGAAGCGAGTGGTGGCTGGCACTTAATACGACTCTCCTTCTGGCCCCAGGTCTGAATTAGCTGACATTGCTGACACTGCTTATTTACATTTGCATTTTTTCAGAACCAGGAGCAGAGGAGGTCGGCTTTGGAGGCACAGGATTGGCTAAAGCCAAAGAATTTAATTAGCCGCTTATTTGTCCACTGTTGTGGCATGTTGAGATTTTGGAGTTTTGGTATGCACCAGTATTTACAGGGTACACAAAACACCACAAATTGAAGAATAAATAACCGCAAAGCATGAACAGACATGATCTACTGCTGTGTGCAAGCCACTTGTCTGTGACGAATGGAGTAGCAGGTACCACAGGATGACAAGGAAGCCTTAATCAATGGTGGTAATAGCCCCCGATGCATCATCTGTGTAGGTGTCACTGAAGGGTGGCTGGGGCACAATCAACAGAACGTGAAAAATGAGTTGTTTGTAAATACAATCAACAATTTTGTGTTCGTGAGAAAGCCATTCATCATTTGGAAACCACCTTTAGTAAAAGATACACCTGGCTTCCCAGTGAGACGGTCCCATCAATCCCAACCAAGTCACAGGGCCGGCTTGGGTCTGTCAAAAGCCCCAGAGAACAAACACATGTATTTATTCTTATTTGAAGACAAGTTGAGAGTCATTTAAAAAAGTCACTTAGAACATTAGATTTCAGTGGGTACAGTAGAAAAAGCCATGCGGGGACAGTGAGAACTCTTAAAGCCCCCTCCTTCTGGGTGCCCTGCCCAGGCCCCTGGCAGTGGGGGGCTCTGTGGGCAAAGAATGCCCAGCATACTCTGGAACCTTCCCAGGCTGTGTGTGCTCACGTCTCTCAGGGACACGAAGGCGCTGGGTGTGCACTCGGGAAGGGAGAGAGCTGTCCACTCAGAACAGGGAATGTGGCTTGTCTGCTGGCCTCTGGGGAACAGCACTTTTCTGGGAAATAAAGGGAAAAAATATGGGGAGGACAAACTGCTGTTCCTGCAAATTTGGCAGAGTGGCCTGGCATGGGTTTCATCCTTAGAATAGTGCCTTGATGAGGAGGCCCAGGGGATGGGGGTTGTGGGATGGGCACAGTGCTTGGAGCGTTAGCAGTGGCCACTTACTGGGCACTGATCATGGCAGCTTGATCTACCTGCACATTTAATCATTCTGAAGCTTTCCCACAGCCTCTGTGGTCCATCCTAGTGCGGAAGAACCACTGTGGGTAGGCCCTCAAGGAGCCTGGAGTGGGAGATGAGACTGGGAACACGTTTGAAACTTTACTGATGGCTTTGATGTGCACTGTGGGAGTGAGAGGCATAAAGGATTAAGCCACGATCTTGGCCTGAGCAGCTTGGAGAAGGGTGGTGTGGTCCTCAGACAGGGAAGATAGGGGCAGCGGGATACTTTTGGAGCACTGAGCTGGAGCTGTGTCAGACAGCAGTGGGGATGTCCAACAGGCTGCTGAGTCTGGAGCTCAGAGCTCCAGGCTAGAGGCAAGGATCCACATTCTAGACATCTTCACTGCACAGTCATGGGGGACAGAGTGCCAAGACAGTTGACAATAGAGGCCCAGGAGAGGAGGGGCAGTCTAGAGGAGCAGAAACAGGGCCAGGTGGCACCCAGAAATCCAGGGAGGGATGAGCTCCAAGGAGAGCTAGGGATTGATGCATCACCCAGTGCTGCCAATGGCCAGCAGGACAATGCTAGAGGATGAGAGGAGGCTGGTGGAGACCCCGCTGGAAGTGGTCTTGGGGGTGTAATAACGAGGCTGCTTTGACAGGGATCTAAGTGAGCCAGAGAAGGGGAAAGGACACAGGAAACTGACACACTTCTGAATTCTGAGAGTTGGTACAGTACCTGGTTGTGGGGTCAGGGGAGGGCTGAGGGGCAGGCTGGCTTTTAATAGGGGTATGAACAATTCAACCACAGCAATGGCAACAAGGCAGAGGGATAGGGTGTGGGTAGGATGGCTGCAGTGTTGGGAGGGCAGGGGCATCCCTTCGGGTTATTTCTGTGTGCGGGTGATACAAGAGACAAGTCCTCTGTGAGAATGAGAGAGAGAGCAGCCCGGGAAGGGGGAGGGACAGGGCAGGGCCCAGCCGAAGTGTGTGGTGCTCAGAAGGCAAGGGCCAGGCTTAAGCGGGGCTCTAGGGAAGGAGAGGGAGGGAGGGACAAGGGCCAGCCCAGAGATGGCTGGGATGATGACTGTGATCCCCAAATATTCAGAATTCCAAAGACTATAATTCATTTGTGACCTAATCCAAACAGATTAAGTCTGGATGGAGGTAGCTGTGATGCCTCTACTGAGTACCTCATTGTCAGACTTTTTTTTTTTTGAGACAGTCTCGCTCTGTCACCCAGGCTACAGTGCAGTGGTGTCAGCCTAGCTCACAGCAACCTCACACTCCTGGGCTCAAGTTATTCTCCTGCCTCAACCTCCCGAATAGCTAGGACTATAGGTACCTACCACCATGCCCAGCTAATTTTTTCTATTTTTAGTAGAGATGGGGGGGAGGTCTCATTCTTGTTCAGGCTGGTCTCGAACTCCTGATCTCAAGAGATCCTCCTGCCTCGGCCTCCTACAGTGCTGGGATTACAGGCATGAGGCACCTGTCTCGGTCTGTCAGACTTCTTTGGATACTATTAATCAAATATTTTTTAATACCTGCCCAGCTGGTCAACTGACAAGGCTTTTACCCCAAATCTGAGATCACCTAAGCATAGCTATCCTCGAAAATAGATATCATTTATTTACCAAGCAAAAGAGGGGACATTATTCAGTGGAACCAAAGCCTACTTCTCCCTGAAAGCCTGTTTCTATTTTCCACGTATGACTAATTTTTAATCTTAGTGACTGAGCGGTAACGCTGTCGTCACTGATGCTGACAATGAATTTTTCAAGAAGCATATGATATATGTTGCCTTCACGGTATCCTTTTTTGGTTATTGTCTCTGTGGCGTTCTGAATAAAATGCGTTCAGCCTCTGTGTGGCTCCAGCAAATCCAGGCACGACTGTAGATCAGATGCCATCTGTATACAAAGGCTCTGCAGGGTGAGACCATCCACACGATAGAAGGTTGCTTCGCCTGGCCATTATTCACCAAAACAGGAAAACAGCTATTTGCTTAACATCCATTTGTTAAGAAGGCAGAAAAATGGCATCTTTAATAACCTCAAACAAAGGCACTAAAAATTATAAAATAGCCAAATTGTAAAGTGAGGGAATGTGTTTGTAATAGCCTTCTGTTTTCGCTAGTGTACGTTTTTTTCAGGCCATTTTCCTTTCTGATGACAGGGTTTTAGGGTCCAAAGACAGCAACACCCGTCCAACCATGCAAACAGGAAGGCTGGGTGCCATCCTCAACTCGCCTCCTTTTTTTTTTTTTTTAATTTTTTTTTTTTGAGACAGAGTCTCACTTTATTGCCCAGGCTAGAGTGAGTGCCGTGGCGTCAGCCTAGCTCACAGCAACCTCAAACTCCTGGGCTCAAGCAATCCTGCTGCCTCAGCCTCCCAAGTAGCTGGGACTACAGGCATGTGCCACCATGCCCGGCTAATTTTTTCTATGTATACTAGTTGGCCAATTACTTTCTTTCTATTTATAGTAGAGATGGGGTCTCGCTCTTGCTCAGGCTGGTCTCGAACTCCTGAGCTCAAATGATCCGCCCACCTCGGCCTCCCAGAGAGCTAGGATTACAGGCTTGAGCCACCGCGCCCGGCCTCAACTCGCCTCCTTACTTCCACACCCTGTTAATCATCACACACCTCCCTTCATCCTTTGCAGGCCTGTGGTTTGGGCTCCTGTTGCCTACTGCCTGAAGCAAGGCTTCTTGCAGTCCTCCCTGCCCACTGATGTCCAGTCATCTGTCTACAATGCAAATGGGGCATGTTGTGAGGGTGTTTCCTAGTGCCTGCATTATCACGTCACACCCACAGGGCCTTTCCTTGACCTCAACATGCACACACACAGGGCTGGCGGATACCCTCGGCACCCTGCCTTTCCCATGTGCTGCAGCCCCTCCTGCAGGCACCTGACTTCCTGCCTGAGGGCTTTTCTCAATGTCTAGGGGTGGTGGCCTGTGCCCAAGGCTTGCTGGAAGTACAATAGAGGTGGTGGAGGGTTGATGGCCCCGAAAGCAGCCCCAGGAAGTAGTGGGTGAAGACAAGACCAAACTCACTCTGGAAGTGTGTGCTATGCTCTCCCTGAGGCCTCAAGGAGGACGGACTGTGCCCAGGGAGCCCAGTGCTAGCCTGCTTGTCCACACATCTAAGACTGGCTTCTTTCCCTTTCCTGTCTCATTTTCTACTCCCTTACCTGTGCTTCCTGGGCCCACCTCCCAAATAAAATATTTGCACGAAGGGTCTGCTTCAGACATTTGCACACACAGGGTAGGCACTGGAGCCCCCACTCAGCTCTAGCCATCTGTAGCCACTCGCTGTGTCTTTGTCCACACAGCTTCCCGTTGGCTGTCTCCTCTGTCACCCTGACCACACACACTCAATTTTCCAGACTCAGCCTGTCACCCCAGACCACAGACCCTGACCTGGTGCTGCCAGCACAGCACATGTACGCTGCCTGCCACTTCGCATCCCCAGTGCCTGCCCAGCACATTCTGGTTGAATGAAAAGTCCACCGTGCATGCTCCAAGATGCTGCGTCAGGCAACCTAGTAAGAGCTCGCGTTTAGAACTTGCCACGTGAGCTTTTCTCAAACACTATCCTGGAGAGTTTAGTCTTCAGAACAGCAAAAAGCACTGCTATGCCTCCATTTCACAGGCGAGGAAACTGAGGCCTGGCCATGTTTGGCAACAGGTGAGGAAGGCCGCCGGGGTCTCGGGAAGACCCCTGCGCAGAGCCAGGCCACACTCAGACCACGTGGTGGCCCCGCCGTGGCCCCTCGAGCCCTGCCTGGCCACCACCTAGCTTCCTGCCCGCTCCAGGGCCACTTGCCCAGACCTTCTGGGTGACTAGCTAGCAAATAGGCCCCGCGTGGTGCACAGCCCGACCGGCATCCACCGGCAGCCTAGTCAGCCAGGCAGCCCCGCGTGGCCGCCCAGGCGCACACCGCACCACGCGGCCCTCTCAGCGCAGTGCCAGCGCAGCACGTGGCTGTGGTTGTGGCTGCGCGTGCGCATGCGCCGGCGGGATTTTGTGACTTGATCGCAGGGATCCTGTTGGAAACCAAGAGTCGCAGACCCGGCATTTTTGGTGCGGCTCTGGGAGGTCTGCAGGGCCCTGGAAGAGCTGCAGAGGAGGTGGCCCTCCGTGCGAGGACGCAGGGGCCGGTGTGAGGAACGGAAGCGCTCCGCTGTGCCCTTTGTGCTCCTTTTCCTGTGGGCTACCCGGGTCATGCTCTTGATGAAGACCCTCCACTCCGTATGCCCCTCCTGCTCTCGGCATTCCTACACCCCCAGGTGTCCCCTCCTCCTCCATGTGCTCTTCCCATTAGGTGTCCCTCCCTTCTCAGCGCCCTTCCACCCTTGCTGGTGTCCCCCCTTCCCTTCAGTGCTCCCTCCCCCTCTGTGTACCCCATTGGTTCCTTCGCTTCTCCCCTCTACTTTCCTGGCTTGCTGAGCCTACTTCTGCCTCCCTGCTCATGACCAGTTTTCTAGGAAAAGAGGCTGGGAATAGCCCTTGCAGGTGGAGCTTCTTCTCTGCCCCGTCCCCGGCCCCATGGTGTCCTCTATGGGTGCACTTGCCCTTGGGGCCTGACCTACTGAAGGGCTTCCTCCTTTGACCTGGAATCTACGTCCTCCCAACCTAGGGAACTGAATGATGCCATCATGGAGCAGGTCTTTCACGTGTGTTCTTTGTTTCTTGACGTTCTGATCTGCTTCCTTCCTCTTTCATCACTTTGTACCTCCGCCAGTTTACAGCTTTTCTTTTGGTCTTATGCATCTAAAGCTGAAAGTACTCAGTTGTAATGGGCAAACGGGCTATCAAAATGCTGTGCTTAATTGTGTGTGGGGTTTTTTTTGGGGGGGGCGGGGAGACAGAATCTCACTCTTGCCTAGGGTAGAGTGCAGTGGTATCATCACAGCTCACTGCATCCTCAAACTCTTGGGCTCAGGTGATTCTCCTACCTCAGGCTCCTGAGTAGCTGGGACTACAGGCGCACCACCACCACACCTGGATACTTTTTGGATTTTTTGTAGAGATGGGGTCTCGCTCTTGCTCACGCTGGTCTTGAACTTCTGGGCTCAAGCAATCCTCCTGCCTGGGCCTCCCAAAGTGCTAGGATTAGAGGTGTGAGCCATGGTGCCTGGCCAATTGTGATATTTGAAAATATAAGCATAATCATATATAAAATCCAGAAAAATGCTCAGGACCAGTTAACTAAACTCTTCTTAGACTAATTACATAGTAATGGGGTCAAGAATAAATACCATCTACTGATGGTCAGAGCCAGTAAGGACTTTCCAAACAGAGTGCCTTTTCTTGTCTCAGTTGTGGGTTGATGTGAGCTATTTAGGCTGTGTTTTTGAGGTAGACTCAGCCAGGCCCATCAGCAGCGGGCACAACAGGCCATAGAGGTTCCCTGCTGAATGGCTCCAAGCTCACCTCCTTTAGAACTATCCTGCTTCTTGACCTGAGGGCATCTGTAACGCGTCCTGGCCTATTTGTTTTCTTACAGTTGAGGGTACACAGTCACATAAAGAAGCGGTGATGGGGGAGAGTCGGGGGTCTGCTTGGAAGCACTACTCAGTGAAGGAGAAAGTTGTCCTTGAGAGGTAACAATACTTTTGGGAATAAGTGGCCTTCGCTTGTTTGGGTGATATTTGTTAATGGGGTGCTTTGCCTTCTCAAATTTTGTAACATTCTACTCTCATTTGACCTCATCACGGGGCTGGTGGAGAGTGGGATGGGACTAGCTCTGTGGACCTCTTGTAACACAGACACAGCACAGGTAGTGTCTGAACTGAGAGTCTGGTATCAATGCAGAAGAAGGGAGGTGACGTTACCGCTTTTCTGTACAGTTTGTTTCTTCCTGTCAAAGACATAATTTTTTATTTATTTTTTTTTTTGAGACAGAGTCTCACTTTGTTGCCCAGGCTAGAGTAAGTGCCGTGGCGTCAGCCTAGCTCACAGCAACCTCAAACTCCTGGGCTCAAGCAATCCTGCTGCCTCAGCCTCCCAAGTAGCTGGGACTACAGGCATGCACCACCATGTCCGGCTAATTTTTTCTATATATATTAGTTGGCCAATTAATTTCTTTCTATTTATAGTAGAGATGGGGTCTCGCTCTTGCTCAGGCTGGTCTCGAACTCCTGAGCTCAAACGATCCGCCCACCTCGGCCTCCCAGAGAGCTAGGATTACAGGCTTGAGCCACTGCGCCCGGCCCAAAGACATCATTTTGACATTAGCTTTCCAGTTTCTCCCTTTGGAGTTACATTAACATATATCTTTGATTAAAGGAAGCGAGAGAATATGGAGCAGATGAATCTAGAAAACTCAAGAAACAGAAAGTGAAGGAGTCAAACCAAAAAATAAAGGGAAGACATGAGGAATACCAGGTTTGAATTTTTTATTTATTGCTTATGTTCATTTTTAAACTCACAGTCTTCAATATATTGCCTTCTTCATTTTTTTAACTCATAAAGCTTTTTATGAGGATTTTATGAATTTAAGCCTTTTGATCATTTCTTTTGATAAATTAAAAAATATGTACTTTGTGTTCACATAAAACACATTAATTTCAAATTTTGGAATGGTTGGGTCTGCCTCCCCCTTGTTGCTTCCATGTTGTGCATGGGGATTTAAAGTGAGCTGGTGTTTTGGGGTGGGAATCAGACAATCCCTCTCTGTCCTAGGGGTGTTTGGTTATTTGTTACTTGGAATCCTCTGATGAGGCTGCTGCCACCAATTAGGCTGGACTTTAAAATAGTATACAGCCACTGGCTGGGGGGTTGAGGTGGCCTGGACCTGGACAGCTGACATCCTAAGAGTTACATTTGGTCTTCAGTCGCCACAGTGGTGGCGGTGGTCTTAGTGTTTTCATAGACATTCTAACTTTATTGTGACATGGAAATTCTCTCAGTATAACTGTTACCTTGTGACTTATAGCCATACTTGAAAGAAGAAAATAAATTCTCCATTTCAGAAGAAAATCCAGGGCAGACTAATGTTACTCTCGGGTAAGGTTTGTTCTCTTTATCCCTTTGTAGAGCAAAGTGAAATGGGGATGGTGAGGAAAGGGAAGGGGAATATCACCTTTCATCCTGAGAGTCTGGCCTTTGTGACGGAATTTGGACCTGCACTCCCTGTTTTTATTCCAGTCTTTGCTTTCACTTCAGCAGAAGTTTGAGACTCCTCAGGACTGTAGAGCAAGCAGGTTGGTAACAGGAGATGCCGTCTGACGCATGGAGATCCAGCTCTTGTATGTTTGTGTGAGAGCCGAGTTGTAATGTGAGTGTCGGAGGTGACTGGCATCTCCCTTGTGTGCTGTGGCCCTTTTTGTTTATTTGTTTTTGTTTTAGATAAGTGATTGTGTTAGAAATAATTGTAAACTTGATATTAATCAGTAGAATCGCATCATTCTCATGGAATAGAACTGAAAACAATCCAGAAGGCATCAGGCATGTGGTTGTCACTGACCTTTCCTTACCTTGTTCGCTGTTTTCTGCTGCTTTCTTGTATCAGATGGTGACATAAATGGCTCCCTTTGTCCAGCACAACAGAGAAGAAAGCCTGGTGGAAAAACTGTGTTAGGTTTTGCTTTTGAAAAATGTGATACCGTAAACGCATCCGTGGCTTGACGGCAGGATTTGTGTGTCGGTTCTTGGAGAATGGAATCTAAGTTAGGATCACCTAGTTTGCTGTGTTGTTTTAAACAGGATATCCATTTACGAACTAAGCACCTGGCCTTGGAACACAGGGGTTTAATTTGATGATTTATCTGAGTCGCGTCAAACTGTGTTTACTAATTTACTGTAATCTGCTCTCCTGGGGAGGAGACGGACTGTTCTGTGTTACGTTCACCATCTGCTGCTTCAGCATGCTTGCTGCCGTCCCCAGCCACGGCCACGTGAGCTGTGTGTCACTTTTAAGTAGGCACGGGGGTACACAGGCCCACACTTTCCAGGTTGCTGAATCTGTTCATGTGAAGGCAGAAATTGTTTTTTTTTTTTTTTT
>VSMD01067363.1:0-26924 GCA_008750895.1 Mirza zaza
CTCAGGGTCAGTATGACCCAGGGCCAGTCGACACCACTCTCAGGGTCAGTATGACCCAGGGCCAGTCGACACCACACTCAGGGTCAGTATGACCCAGGGCCAGTCAACACCACTCTCAGGGTCAGTATGACTCAGAGCCAGTCAACACCACTCTCAGGGTCAGTATGACCCAGGGCCAGTCAACACCACACTCAGGGTCAGTAAGACCCAGGGCCAGTCAACACCACACTCGGGGTCAGTATGACCCAGGGCCAGTCAACACCACACTGGGGGTCAGTATGACCCAGGGCCAGTCAACACCACTCTCAGGGTCAGTATGACTCAGGCCAGTCAACACCACTCTCAGGGTCAGTATGACCCAGGGCCAGTCAACACCACTCTCAGGGTCAGTATGACCCAGGGCCAGTCAACACCACTCTCAAGGTCAGAACCCAGGGGACAGGCTCTCTTTCCACAATACCATGCTGGCCTCTGCCCACAACGAGGAAACTGGATGAACGTACTGGTGTACAATGAGCTGTCATCATCGTCGTCCTCTTCCTCTTCCTCCTCTTCTCTCGTGTACAGGCAAGAAGAGTCTTCGTAGTCTGATTCATGAGGCACATTTTCTTTATTGTCATCACATTCAATCACAACAGTTGGCACTTGTCTTATTTCTGGAAGGCCCATAGGTCCTGCTTTTGTGACACTGTCCCCGGAGTGCAAACTGGAGCTGTGGTAAGAGGTGGAGCAGGGGACTCGCTGCTCAGAGCTGTTTAAAGAAAAGGGGGGAGAGGAAATTCAGTTTGGCTAACATGTCATAGAAATGCACTGGCACCGTTTTAAAACTCAGTTGTCCGGCCCTAAGAGACAAAGGGTACACCGGGCAATGAAAATCCCATTTCTCACATTATAGTTAATCATTTTAGGATGGCAGAGTTTCCTGATGGTGGGAGCGGCATGGGACAGGAAATAAGAATTATAATTCTCTGTGAATGGGTGGTGGTGATGGTTGCACAACAATGTGAACGTACTTAATGGCACTGAATTGTACATTTTAAAATGGTTAAGATGGTAAATTTAACGTTATGGGTATTTACTACAATATTAAAAAATGTTTTAAAGAGCAGGGGTAAAGGATTAATTTGATAGTGGAGCTAGAGATCCAGGAAGGAAAGATAATAACTGAGGTTACAGTTTTCACAAGCTGTGCAGGATGACTGATAGGAACTGAGGGTGGGAGAGACTGCTTGAAACGCCACAGGTGGAGACGCAGAGAAAGGCAAAGCAGGTGAGCAGAAGGCTGGGGCCCCACGCACGACACTGTTGGCGACGACCTAGAGAAAGTCCTCTCCCACGGATGACGGTGTCAGATCCTCAGCAGGGAGCCACAGGTACCGCCAGTCTGGATTTTCCGTAAGGTCAGTTTGCTAAGAAGCAACGATGGTAATATTTTTGGTTCTATCTCTTAAGTTCAGCCCACTGTCGTCAAATATATTTAATTTTTAAAAAGCTATACAAGTTCATTGTTGGAAAATTAGAAAATGCGTGTCATCAAAAATAAAGAAAATAGTTATTTTCTTAATAGCATCCAAGGCTCATATAGCTATTTAGAATCCTTTTTATGACAGGCTCTGCATAAAGTCCAGTAAGAGTGAGAATATGGAGCCAGAAACACATAGTTACATTTTGTAATTCTTTTTCAGATTAACCGGAAGTGGAATTTATATCTTTCATTTAAGGAATTGCTAAACACAGGAAACTCAATGTATTTTACATCCAAAATTGTCTGACACTCATAAGGAAATGGAGGTTATATTATAGATTAGTAAGATTTACATTTCAATATTTTGTCCAAGACAAATCTTACTTAGGACATATGAATGCATGAGTCTCCTTTGAAGCTTTCAATTATGCTTTAAATTATTGCTATGTCTAATTTAAATTCAATTAACTGTCTTCCTTCCATTGTTTCCCGAGAGCTGTTTTTCTCCTTGTATTTTCCTCATAACTCTTCAGCGACACATGGAAAATCTAGTTAACACATTATGAGCTATAACATTTGAGGCAATGAACTTAATCAACTTAAAAAAAAGACCTTCAACTACTGAATAAGAATTAAATCACATATTTACAAAAATGCAGCATCTTAGGCAGTTTAAGTGGGCCCATTTCCCACCTAATTTAATGCAAATGGCAATGGGAGCAGGACAGTGAAATACATGACAGATGGTCTCAACGTGACAATTGTAACATGTGACTGGAAGATGGGATGATGGGGTATTTCCTGCCATCCTGGAGGTGGCACCAGCAGTGACTGCATTCCAACAGTGACTGGATTTCCACACTGGGCACTGAAGGAAATAGAAATGGAAGAGACAAAAACGTATTCCATGGTGAGTGTTTTTTCCCCATCCTGCCTTTCCCTCTCCCCCCTTTACAGTTTAATAGCAGTGGTTCCCAAGAAGGCACAGAGCTTGGGATGCTGCAGCTGGGAGCCGGGATGCAAAGAAGCCCAGAGATATTCTTATCTGGTGGGAAGACTCTTTTGAGGAAAAAAAAAGCTGGAGACCAGAAAGCATGAGTTCCTTAAGGTAGAAGGCCCCTAACTTCTATATACTAGATTGTCATGTAGAAGATTTGCTCAAAGTAAAGGCCTTCATTGCAAAAGAAAGGTGAAAACCATCAGCCCTACAGGCAGTAGTTAAACATAGCATGATGTGCTTACCACGCTCTACACAATATGGCCCACGTAATTAACACAGCCTCATTTCCCCTTCCTCACCTCTGTCTCCAAACAGCTACCCCTGGTCACCTGCAACTGTGCATTCAACACTCTGGGGCCTGGAACGTGCACCCATCCCATCTTCACCCATTCATTCCTATTTATCTTCTAAGACTTGTCTCAGGCGACGCCTTGCCTCTGTTCACGGGAGAGTACACAACTGTGAAGATCATTACCACTTGTCTGTGTACTATTTTCCCCTTCCCACCCACGCTGTGGGCTCCTGGGAAGGCAGGAGCCGTGTCTCATGTTTGTATCTGGTGCTGGTACCATGCCTGGTGCAAAGTGGACGCAGTCATTGTTTACTGTTTTAGCTGAAGGAAAGAAATATAAGCTGGAATGACTGCCACTTAGATGCATTTGTAAGTGGCTGACAAACCATACTCAAAGGCATTAATTAAGAAATTGTTTCAAATTTAGTTTTCAGAATTTTCAGGGAGGCACCTGGTGGTGTACTGCAGGGATGTGGTGGCCCAGACGCAGCTGGCACCTTATCAATGGCTTAGATGACGACAGAGAGGACACCCTCATTGAGTATGTGGAAGAACCAAGGTAGAGAAGGAGAGGAGGGAGAGTGAAAAAAGGGAACATTTACTGCAAGTGTCACCCACTGTTCTAGAACTTTCACACATAGTATCTTACTTCTCCTTTATAACAACCCTACAGGACAGGTGCTATTCCCATTTTTTTTTTTTTGAGACAGAGTCTCACTGTGTCACCCAGGCTAGAGTGCCGTGGCGTCAGCCTAGCTCACAGCAACCTCAAACTCCTGGGCTCAAGCAATCCTGCTGCCTCAGCCTCCCGAGTAGCTGGGCCTACAGGCACGCGCCACCATGCCTGGCTAATTTTTTCTACATTTTTTGGTAGAGACTGGGTATGGCTCTTGCTCAGGCTGGTCTTGAACTCCTGAGCTCAAATGATTCGCCCACCTCGGCCTCCCAGAGTGTTAGGATTACAGGTATGAGCCACCGTGCCTGGCTCATATTCCCCCTATTTTATGAAACAGGAAATTGAGGCTCTGAGAAGGTGGTTTATAGGCCCGCAACCCGTTAAAGGAAGGAGCTGGAATTTGAGCCCACTCTGTTACAATATTCTGTATCCAAAAGTTGAACTGTGATACTTCACAAGACTGTATACTTTGATTAAACACAAACCCTACTAACTATACCCATGCAAAATAGGGGAAAGATCATGCCTTGTCAACAACATGTTAAAAATGGGCATCATTACTTTACAGCTGTTTTAGACCTTACTAACCAAGGTAAGTAATAGTGCTCTGCCCTGGCATGATCAGGTCACTCCTGGGCATGGAGTTTAAAGCAGCAGTCCCCAACATTTTTGGCACCGGGGACCAGTTTCATGGAAGACTATTTTTTTCCATGGATGGGGTGGGGGGGCGGTGATGCGAGCAATGGGAGCGGCTGTAAATACAGATGGAGCTTCTTGCTCGCCTGTCACTCACCTCCTGCTGTGTCCCCCCTCCGTCCCCTTTCTTGTTCCTAAGTTCATGGAAGACAATTTTTCCACGGAGGAGGGTGGAGTGGGGTGGGTAGGGATGGTGGAGCTCTGCAGCCCAGTCCCTAACAGGCAATGGACAGGTACCAGTCCACATGGTCTAGGGGTTGGGAGCATAGGTTTAAAGGATTCATCTTAGACACAGGGTTCAGAATTGTCAGGGTGGTGAGAGGACCCATCTGTTTACCCATCATTGTGGCTGCTTTGGGACCAAAATGGTAGAGCAGAATAGTTGCAACAGAGCTTGAAATACTTACTACTATCCAGTTCTTTACAGAAAAAGTTTTCTGACCCCTGATCTAAACCTCAATCATACTCACACCTCCTTAGTTTTCCATGTGTGCCATTTTTGAAGTCCATTCACTATTGTTTACTTTGTACTTTTAAGTCAATACAGTACTTTTTTTTAAAACTTCAACACTATTGTAGCCTCATCTTAATCAAATATTTTTGTAACCACAGGTTATATATGGTAATTATATGTTTATAGACATGTTAAGATAAATACATATTTTTATATTTATAGTCCACATACATATAACATTTAATAAGATATTAAAACTTATAAAAAGTTGTTCTGAGCTTGTTTTATGCACCACTAATTATGTAAATAACACATTTTGGTTAAACATTAGCCTAGTAGACCAGTCTTCTTTTCCAACATGGGCATGACCGACATTTTGGGCCGGACAATTCTTTGCTTTGGGGACTGTCCTGTGCATTGTAGTGTGTAGTAGCACTCCTGGCCTCTACCCACTAGATGCCAGTAGTACTTTCTCCAAGTCTCCATACGTTGCCAATGTCCTCTGGGGGACAACTGTCCCAGACGGGGGAAACACTGGCCTGCAGCACCCACAGTGGCTTTGCTAATGCTGCATTCTCAGAGTTGTCTGGCCTGAGTCTCTTAAAAAAGCCACTTAGGTATTGATCCTCAGGAATCTGCAGTATTCACCGGATGATAGAGAACTGTCCATATCCTATCACGCAAGTTCCTGACTTGCCGTCCCTCAGGCTGGCGTTCTGGGGGCTGTTTAAGCACTTTGATGCTCTTGGGGTTCCACTCAGCTATTTGTGGCCCTGCTTTCGTTCCTGAGCCATCACCCCTAACGCAAGAGCTCCAAAGTGGCTCTTGAGTGAATCAGCTTTTCTCATTATGTCGCCCAGATCAGTGATTTACTCAATGACACTCTAGTGGCCTGAAAGAGTCACCACATCTTCCCAAGTACCTGTCAAACTCCCTGAAGAACAGCTGAGTCATGTAATAAAATCTATTCCGGACCATTCACATCAAAACTCTTTGGCATTAAGCATTTAGTTTGCTCTGAATTCAAATGGACTTCATTACCCACGGGTTGTGTTCACCGTTCCTCTTTCCATTGGCTGACTAGCTTCTAAAACCACAGCGAAACATAAAGCATCTCATCCTAACCTCCTAGTTGGAGGCTTTGTTAATTCTTACTGGATTATTGCAGATAATGATGATAAAAGTTAACATTTTTTTGACACTCACATTATACCATGTATTGATCCATTTAAGCCTCACAACAACCCTAGAAGATAGGTACATTTTGACCCCCACATTTTGGAGAGGAAACATGAAGGCACGTGACCAAGGCCACACAGCCAGAGGGGCGCAGGCAATACTGAACTCAGGCGGACTTTGGGACCCAATCTCTTAGGGACGTCCGTAACTGCTGCCTGCGCAGAAGCAGTGGTCCTGCAATGTCTCCGAACCTTACTCTTCTTCCAGAACCTTCCTCTCCCCATCACTACCTCGGCCAGTCTCTATACTGCTGTCAAATAGATCTGATCACATAATTCTCCCAAATGGAAGAGTCTAGAAGGGACTCGCTGTACTGGATAAACTCTCCCTCTTTGCCATGGACTGGGAGGCACCTCATGATCTGACCCCCAGCTCCTGTCAACCTCATGTTACTCTTCTGTACCATGTTCCCAGAGTTCCAGCCATGCCAGGCCACTTGCCACCGCCCAAGTACACTGTAGACTCCCGCTGTCACTCTGCCTCAGAACTGCCCTGTCAGTTTGGCCTGGAACATCCTACCCACCCTTTGGCGATGGCTCAAATCCCATTTCATTTGAGCAGCTTTTCTCATTTTTCCAATGGGAATCGGTCCCTTCTCACCAACATGGCTCCTGCTCCCACCTCTGCTATCACATCTGTCGCATTATGTTATAATTACGCTCACGGCTAAGCACCTCCCCCACCCCCACGGACTGGGAGCCTCTCAAAGGCAGAGGCTGATTATTCACGATCTTCCCGCCCCAGCCTCATCAGTGCACATGTCTTTGGCACTGATGGAAAAGCCAACCAAATATCTGAAGTCTCTCGTAGGCCATATTATGTTTCCAATTACTTAATTCACTAAAATAATCATCCCTGACCCTTAGATATAGAGTCTTGCTGTTGTAGAAAAAGTGACCTTGTGAAAGGAGAATTAAGGTTTTTGGAAATAGTGATCTAGAGTTCTCTTTCCTAAGAAGAAAATCCAAAGAGCAAAGGCACCAAGAATCTATGCAAGGAAGGGAGCAATGGACCAATGGACCTGTGTGCCTTTCACCTAAGACGGCGTGTGCACAGGTAACGGAACTCGGAGAGCTTATGGTTATTCCATTTTCCCACTTCTGTACTCACAGGCTGTCAGCCCACTTCAGTTCAGACCGTCCAGAGTTAGGTTGCTTTGTAAGGTGAGGTCATTGGATTAGATGAGATCTATAAGGTTTCCTTTTATACTAACATTCTATGATGAACTTAAACACCAAAGGCCTTAAATTATTCTCCAGGGGAATAAAACTGAGCTTCTGCTTCCTATCATCTAGGTAGCTCCAAATAATATAATTTTCCTGACGAATAGGGATAAACAGGTAGAAACTGAAGCCAGTTCCATGATGTTCACAAGTTGTTGGACAGTTGCACCATTTTGGACCATTTCCCTTCCACTACTTAAATACACCAGGGGGTTCCAGGGCTCAGGATGAAGGGGCAGGAGCACCTTCCAAAATAACCACAACAGCTAACACAGACCGTGAGTGTCCTATGAAAGTGGGTTGTACATAAGGGTGTCGTGATTATCTTGATTTTTACGGATGAGGACATTAAGTGCCTGAGAACCTGAGTGATCACGCGGCTGTGGTCACAGCAGGGACGTGAACTTGGGTCTTCTCACTGCAGGGCTCTTTCCATGAACCACAGCCATGCCTGTTCCTTTCCCATACACCTACCCGCTGACTATGCAGTGCAGTTTATACCACACATTTTAAAAAGCCATGGAATATGACAATTACCTTCATAACAAAAAGCAAGGATAACAGATGTTCATAAAACCCAATACTCTGTTGCTATGAATTTTGCTGTGAAGAGCCCCCCATGGGGACCACTGTGGAGCCCACGGGGAGGGGGCTGCCTTCTAGACTTGGGGTACAGCAGTTTTTGTGTGAGTAGCACCGGGCTGGGGTGAGCAGGTGTGCACAGAAATAGGCTAATGACACATTTCTGTGAGAAAAGAAAGGCATCACCCTCACTCTCCTCCCACTACCCTGCGCCATGTCATACTCCATGTTTTGGTGCCTCGTGTGTCCCTCTCATTGAAAAGCAATCCTGGCAGGACGGGGACTTTGCTGTGTCCTTGCCGTCTCCCCTGAGGAGGGAGCGGCCTGAGTGAACAGGGAAGAACGAACAGAAGCGCACCTGAAACAGGAGGCCTGCTACTTACAAAAGAAACACTAAACAAAAAGGGCTGTGGAGAGTCTGCGACTAAAACAGCGGTCTTGAGTCGCGAAGGGCACACACCAAAACCTCTCCTTTCCTTCCTCATGTCCCCATGTCACCTTAGAGAAGTGAAAAGCTTTATTTTCTCCCATCAGTCCCGTCTCTGTCAAGGATGACTTTTTTTTTTTTTTTTTTTTTAAGAATGACCTTTAATGAGTCTTCTTTCTGGAAAACTCAACTCCCTTCTTTGACTCTCCCAGACTAAGCAGGAGACACGTAGATTGAGAACACAGCGGGGCCCCTCAGAGAAGCACCCCCCGCCCCGTTTTCCTACCACCTAAATGGCCACGTGTTGCTAAGAAATCTCCAGACTTTGAAAAATGAAGAGACTGACTCACCTTTCACGGGCATTGCTGGGTGAGGGCGAGGCTCAGACCTCACGTTAAATAGCTCACAAAGAAATGAACGGTAAGTCAGGCCATTACGTCCGCCGCTCCCTTTTCAAGGAAGCTTATGGTCACCACTTTCTCTCCATTCCAGGGTGCAGGCTGCTGGGCGGGGAGGCACAGTGACCCATGCACTAGGGGAAATTTCTGGCCATCAAACACCTTTGAAACCCTTGTAGGGAATCAAGGGTAGGTTGTGAAATTAAAAATCACTGTTTCTTTCATTGCCCATTTATTGATGGGGTTGTTTGATTTTTTTCTTGTCGATTCTTGTAAGTTCTAGATAGATTCTTGTTATCAGACCTTTATCGGATATGTAGAGAGCAGATATTTCCTCCCATTCTGTATGCTGTCTATTCTCTCTAAGGATAGTTTCCTTGGCTGTGCAGAAGCTTTTCAATTTGATCAGAAGGACACGGTGGGCATTGTAGAGGGGAAGGGCATGCCTCTAACCCTTGCTAGGGAGAGGCAAAGATATAAAATGTAACCAAAATGTTTGTATTCTTATAATTTCCTGAAATTAAAAAAAAAAAATCACTGTCTCTTTTAAATCCTCAATCCTCTCTCGAAAATACTTGGAAACCATTTTACCATCACTTCTAAAGAAAAATGTGTAATCAAGGGATATTGCTTTCTCGTATCTGATTTTAAACGCATCAAGTGTTAAAATAATAATAATAAAAAAGACATTAATCTCCTCAAAGGGCAGAGAAGAATTTATTAGCTACAAATATGACACTGAAAATGAAATTAAACTTCAATAGGAACAGCTTTTGTAATTTAGTCTGCCCGAGTTACAAAGAGAGTTTTCAGAAGGGAGAGAGAACAAGCAACTCTTTTCCTCTTGGAGACCAAAAAATGTGTGAGAAATTATGCTGCAAATTGCAGTGCCTGAGGCTGAAAAATAACAGAAATAACCACTGTAGTCCAAGAAAACAGTTAATCAGCTTCATTTTAAGAAAGCAGGCATACATTGTGTGGTTTATCATGGCCTGGGATTAGCCTTCTAAGATAAGAAATGCAACATTAGAGCTTTTGTTTTTTTGCTGGATTTTAGTCAGCAGGAAACTATGCTATTCTATATATAGACCAGGGTGCTGAGACTTCCTGAGTAGAGCATGTATTTTGAGTTTCTTTCTTTCCAGCAGGGGTAATGGATTTAAATTAATTCATTCACAACCTCTGTCCTTTCAGGGACCAATGACCTACATTTCTGAAATATTGCCTGAGATTGGGAAGTGATGAATAAAACCGTAGGACATACAGAGCCTACTTGGCCATAAAAAACACGGTGAACTAACACCTCTTGTATCAACCTGGATGGAACTGGAGCCCATTCTTCTAAGAGAAGTATCATAAGAATAGAAAACTAAACACCACATGTACTCACCATTAAACTAGAACTATTGAGCAACACTTATGTTCACATATGGAAATAAAACTCACTGGAAAACAAGCAGGTGGGAGGGAAAGAGGGGATGAGTAAATTCACATGTAACGGGTATAAGGCACACTATCTGGGTGATGGGCACACTTATAACTTTGACTCAAAATGTACAAAAGCAATTTATTAAGATGTAGCCAAAACGTTTATACCCCCGTAATACTCTGAAATAAAAAAAAAAAAAGACATACCGAGTCCAACCATCAGCTGCCTACCCCCAGCCCTCTCCAAACAGTTGTGGCTTTTCTACTTGACTTTGTCTCTAGAACATCAACGAATGTTCCAGCTCAAGCTTGGCTGGGTGGGCAGTACCAGAAGGGCAGGACGCAGAGTAAGCAGGGCTGTGTGCGTCCCAGCTGGGCCACTGAGTCTCTGGTCCTCATCAGTGAAGTGGAGAAACCTACTTGACCCCCGCACAGGCAGCTGCGAGGTCAGAGGGCAATGCCAGTGCAACGTGCTTCGTGAACATCAGCCCTGGGAGTTGCTGTTTTAACTACGGATGCATTTAAACACCAGCAATTTATCATAAACTAGTCACTATATACTATCCACTAATTTATTAAAATATTTTCTTTAGCCTTTTCCTATTTTTGACCTGAAGAACCTTTCTGGACGATGGTTTCCAAGACGATCAAAGAATCAATATTCATGCACTAGGAAAGGGCAGGGTTTCTCCTGAAGTAAACATAGGAACCCAAGAGCAGATTCTCTCTTTTTTGAAAATACACTTTCTTTTTTATCCTCTTAAGACTTCAAAAGATGCTAATGGTTTGAACGGTCTCATTTTAGCTTTCTGCTAACCAATTTGCTTGCCAACCTTGCAGAGGACGGGTCTTGCTCACAATGACACCACCTTGCCCTGAAACCATACTATGCCCCTTGGCATAGCAGTTAAAATCGAAAACCGGTATGTATGTGCAGCCACTTAAAGATGATAAACATAGGCTTTAAAAAATCAAAGAACTGACCTAAAGTAAGAGGTTGATAACTCTGGCTTCCAAGGGACAAGGACAGATGTCTAACCAGAACTGCACGAGATTTTGAAGACATGGTCTTAAATATAAAGAGAGAATCTTTCCCTGGAAACATTTTTCATTAAAAAATGTAGTCCATTTGCTACATGATGATAAAACCCTGAACTTCAAGTCAGTGCCAGTTCACAAGCAAGTAACACCTAGGGATTCGGAGTTTCATCCTTGCTCCAGCACCCATTCACATCTCTTTTTTTTTTTTTTTTTTTTTTTTAGACAGAGTCTTACTTTGTTGCCCAGGCTAGAGTGCAGTGTTGTCAGCCTAGCTCACAGCAACCTCAAGCTCCTGGGCTCAAGAGATCCTCCTGCCTCAGCCTCCCGAGTAGCTGGGACTACAGGCGTGCGCCACCATGCCCAGCTAATTTTTTCTATATATATATTAGTTGGCCAATTAATTGTAGAGACGGGGTCTCGCTCTTGCTCAGGCTGGCTTCGAACTCCTGACTTTGAGCAATCACCCGTCTCGGCCTCCCAGAGTGCTAGGATTACAGGCGTGAGCCACCGTGCCCAGCCTTCACATCTGTTTATTATCATGGAACACCCTTGCTTGCAGGGGTAGCATTATAAACATAAGCCAATGCAATAATTACATTAGATTGTTGGGGCTAAAAGAAACCCTGGAGATTGCCTAGTTCGGAACCAAGAATTATTCTTTAGAATTTCCTGTAACCCTGAGACAACATAAAGAAAAGTAACTGTCATCATGAAATGTATTTATCCAAAGATTAGAAATTGTATTGTGCTCTTTGAAAGGCCTAAAAATAATCATGAAGTAATAGAATTTTAGAAGGGGGTGGGATTTGGGAGACTACTGATTTTAATTTCTTTTGTCTAACGTAAAAATTATTCCTTTTTCAATATTCTTAGCTGGGCATGGTGGCTTGCACCTCTAATCCTAGCACTGTGGGAGGCTGAGGCAGGAGGATTGCTTAAGGCAAGGAGTTCAAGACCAGTCTGGGCAACATAGTAAGAGAAAGAAAGAAAGAAAAGAAAGAAAGGAAAGAAAGGAAAGAAAGGAAGGAAGGAAGTGAGGAAGGGAGGAAGGGAGGGAGGGAGGGAGAGAGAGAAAGAGAGAAAGAAAGAAAAACAAATTAGCCAGGCATAGTGGCATGCACCTATAGTCTCAGCTACTCGGGAAGCTAAGGCAGGAGGATGGCTTGAGTTCAGGAGTTAACAGGTTGCGGTGAGCTATGATTGCACCACTGTACTATAGCCTGGGCAATAAAGGGAGACCCTGTCTCTAAAAAACAAAAAAGGGACGTGATAAGCAAATAAACTGTTTATAGTCTTACATTTATCAATATTATTATTTGAAAGGAAAGACTGAGTGTTTTGTTATTGTGTATCTATTACCATGCTTAGCATGCTGTGTTCAATAAGTGTTGCTAAGAATTCAAGAAGATTCTGGAACCTTCCTGGGTCTGGTTGACCATCATTGGTCCGGCCTATCTCAACACAGGTGTACATCTAGTATACCATCAGAGGTAAATCCATTCTATTTTTAAAAAACTTTCACATTAGAATTAATCTACTTTAATATATCTAACCGGGAGTTATTGAGTTGAGTTGGACACGTCCTTAGCAGGCGATTCGACCAGTGTGTTTTTTTTATGGAATCACATGAGTAAACCATTGGGTCTGTTGTGCCCTGATCTTTCTTAAAGATCTCCAATGTCCTCTCTAATGGTTCGTAGGTTCTTCCTTAAGTCTGATCACAAACTTCCATAATTACTTTCATTTTTTATGATCTGTCTTCTAAAAACTAGAGAATAAATGCCAACTTCCTTTCTTTTTTTATTAAAAATCTCATTTACTCATCTGGAGACAGAATATCACTCCTTCCTGTAATATGCCTGGAATGTTCTCTCATTGCCTTTCTCCTTCTTCATCTGGTTATTCCCCTCTTTCAGCTTTCAGTTTAAACGTATCTCTTCAGAAAAGACCACCCTGAATCCCACAGACCAGCTGATGCTTCTGTTGTACACTTTCCTCCTACCCTGAGCCCTCATGGGCGTCGATTTGCCCAGTCTCTGCTCCTAGCAGACTCCAAGCTCCACTGTGGGCAGCCACCTTCTGTATTTTGTTCACTGCTATATCCCTAGCACCAAGCACACAGACTGGTCCAGAAAAGGCACTCAGTAAAAAGTTGTTGATGGAGCTTTTGGTTGCTAAGCAAACACAGGTACCTTCCCATCTCTTTTGAGGGCCTGTTTTATAAACTCAAGGTTTACAAATTGGTGATTGCCTGAAATTTTCTCCTGGCAAATGTCAGAGCTTTCCTGATCTAGCTGCTGAGGGATTCCGGAATAGGAAAAGGTAGATAAAGAATGAATTAATTAGAAATATATTTATTTGTTCATTTTTAAGGCCAATATGTATATAAATTTATCTCGGCAGAACTAAATGTGTGGTACTTAAAATTTCTTAAACCAAGACCTGTTGGGTGAAAACAAAGCATCATTAAAAATATCAATTGACTATTGATAATGCATGAATGATAACATTAACCAAAATGTGTTAATATTTTACCGTTTTAGTTCAAACTCAGATTTCAAGTATTCTTTCCATGCAAATATACCTGGTCTACTAATACACTCCTCTACTAGTCTGCCTAGGATATATACTCATTCTCTTTCTCCCCTTTTACCTAATTGGTCCTACTTTTCAGGTCTCAGTGTAATATATCTGACAGTTAACTTTCCAGGTTTAGTCCAGGGGTACGAATAGAACTAGACCATCAGATATGAATCCCTACACCTCAGCCACCTGCTGGAGGAGCTAAAACCCTCAATTTATCATTTATGGCGCATTTGCTCCAAGGCAATCAAAAGAAGGAACAATGTACTTCAATAGCTGAAGTTCATAATCAAAATTAGAGTATCTTGAGCTCTAGTTTGATATTACCAGATGTGACAAGCAAAGACCTACGTTTAACATTGAAGGGGGAACTCTATACCTTGCTTCTAATATCAAACAAAACAGGAACAGCCCAATAGGGGATGTGAAAGTATATCCATAGCTAAGTCCTGTTCTTAAAATTAAGGGAGTTTATAAAAAAACATTGGTTGCAATAATAAATTAAAATACCTTTCTATGTCAAAGATCAGAATAATTTTTTATCAAATCCACCCAATAAATGTTTTCAGTATACTTTCTACATGACAGGTACTATGACAGATTGAGGGCAGAATGGTCTTAGCCCATTTGTGCTATAACAAAATCGCTGTGACTGGGTAATTTATAAAGAACAGCGATGTATCTTCTTACAGTTCTGGAGGCTGTAAAGTCCAAGAGCAAGGCACCGGCAGGTTTGGCTGTCTGGTGAGGGCTGCATCCTCTGGAGAGGAGAAATGCAGTTTCCTCACACAGCAGAAGGTGGAAGGACAAAAGAACTTAAAGCTGTTGGGTAAAACCTCTTTTAAAAGGGCCTTAATCCCATTCAGGACAGAGGAAGTCTCATGGCCTTATCACCTTTCAAAGGCCTCACCTGTTGATATGATCACATTGGCCGTTAAGTTTCAACATCTGAATTTTGAAGGGGACATGTTCAAACTAGCAAATCGGAAGACAAGAACAGTCCCTGCACACATTTAAGAGAGAACACACAGAGAAACACAAAACATGATACAAATGCCCACAACAGGGTGTGTGGAGACAGAGGCAGCCCCAAAGGGGGCTGAGCTCTGCACGACAATCCAAGAAGAGATCACAGAGGATGTGGCATTTTAATAAAGTCTTGAAGAATAAGTAGAATTTTTCTTTGTAAAAGAAGTTGGAGCGAGTGGTAGAAGAGAAGATGGAAGAGAGCACATTCCAAATAGAGGGAACAGTTCGAATTGTTAGACTAAGGAAAATACAAAAGGTTAAAAACATGCATATAAAAGGCTTAAGGCCACCAATACCACTTAAAATTTGTATTTAATGTATTTCTTGTAAGAACCCAATCCATCAGTAGGAAGTGGACTAATAAGCAGTTACCATAGCAGTTACTAGAGACTCTCCGTTCATTCACTTTTCATTCACTCAAACCTACACGTCAGGCCCTGTTCTGAGCACCTAGAATACAATTGTGAACAAAACAGTTCTTGCCTTTGTGTGTATGTTCTATTAGGTGAGAAGAGCAACAAGCTAAATGAAAGGCAAATGACATAAAAGGTCCGATGGTGAAAATGCTATGAAATGACTAAAAGGGGAGGAATGTAAATAAATGGAACAAGGAGCCTTGGGAGGAGGGTGTCAGGGAGGGCCTGCCAAGGAGGTAACATGTGCATAGAGATCCAAGGCAGGGCAGGGCGGGGTGGGGGCCCTGAGGACAACTGAGGGAAGGGCAGTCCAGACAGAGGGAACAGACAGTGCAAAGGCTCTCCGTCATGAGGTGTCTAGCACATCCCAGGCGTGCGAGAATAGGGAGAAGGCCGCCGTGCGGGAGAGGAGCAGGCAGAGAGTGGCAGGTGAAGTGAGGGAGGCGTCAAGGGCCAGGCATGGTGTGCTTCTGGGCCACAGGAGGATTCTGCATTTTGCTCTTAGTGAGTTGGGTGGCTATGGGAGCACTCTGGGCACAGTCACTGTTAAGAGCTGAACTGTGCCCCCACCTTCAACAAATACATATGTTGCAGCCTTAACCCCCAGGACCTCAGAGTGTGAGTGTATTAGCAGACAGGGTCTTTAAAGAGGTGATTAAGTTAAAATGAGGTCACAGGATGGGCCCTAATCCACCATGACCGGCGTCCTTGTCAGAAGAGGAGCTGAGGACACAGATGCATGCAGAAGGAAGACCCTGAGGGGACGCAGGGAGAAGATGGCCATCTACAAGCTGAGGAGAGAGGCCTCAGGGAAACCAGCCTGCTGACACCTTGACCTTGGACTTTCAGCCTCCAGAACTGAGAGAGAATAAATTTTCTGTTGTCCGAGTCACTCAGTGCCTTGTACTTTGTTACAGCAGCCCTAGCAGAGGAATATAGTCATGATCCGATTTTCATTAAACCCTGTCTCTTTGACTGTTTTGCTGGGGATGGGCTGAAGGGGCAGGAATGGACTCAGGAGACCAGGTAGGAGGCCCTGCAGCAAGTCAGTGAGGACCAACTCACCTGGAAGCTTAGACCAGGGGTAGCAGGAGCAGGTGGGAAGCGGCCGATCCTAGCCACATGTGCTCTCCATGTAGACCAGACAGGATTTGCTGACGGTCAGACTTGGGGTTCGAGAAAAAAAAGGGATCAAGTGTGACCCCAGGTTTTTGGTGTGAGCAACTGGAAGTGTGAAGTTGCCTTTAATTGAGACGGTAGTCTTTAAAGAGCAGGCCCTTAAGAATCTTCCTAAAATTCCTTCAGGGTCAACAAGGAAAGGTCCTTATCCCACCTTCATTTTATTAACAGGAAACTAGAGCACAGAGAACGGAGCCACTGACTTAAGATCAGAAAGAAAATTAGTGTCTGATTAGGCTGATGTCAACTAGATCACACAGCTTACTATAGATATTAAAAACAAAAAGTTGCATAGTATTTGAAATGATAAAACATCACCTTCAAAAAAGATATGAATCACCAGTGGAGAGAAATGAAGACAATCTAATTTGAGGAAATTGACCCAAACAAAATTTCCTGCAAGATTTGGCGAAAACCATTTGCAATATGCCTTTTAAGGGCACTGAAGACAAATTTTACATGCTCACTAATTTTGCTTACTACTCATTACCATTTCTTGGCCACTTACTATGTGCCAAGCAATAACCAGACTGATTTGGATTGAATGAATCACTTGATCCTCACAAACGACCCTAATGAGGTTGGTGGTACTATTTTTATCCTTATTCTACAGATGAGGAACAAAAGGCAAAAAGAAGTTAAGTGACATGCTTAGGGTCATGCAGCTAATAAGCAGTATGTCTGAGATTCAAACTCTGGCAGTTAATTCTGGAACCCACACCCTAGAGCAGCCCTGTGACTTTGGATGAATATGAACCCCCTTTAAGTTTGCTTCAACTGGTTTCTACTTCCCTCGTTCTGTAGCCCTCCCCCAAACCTGGTAAGCAGGAGCTGTAAATAATTACATGTCACTGTGTAGTGCCATCAAGCAGACTTAGGGTAATGACTAAGAACTTCTTCATGCAAATCAGAACAGATTCAGCATAGGGGAAACATGAGCACGATGGTCAAAAGTCTGGAAGCCCTTAAATAAAGGGAATGGTAGCTATCTTCAAAGATTTAAAAGTCTTTCATACAAAGGAAGATTAGAAATAAGATTGGGAGGTGGGTATAAATTATAATGAGTACAACTTAATTTGAGAAGGAACTTTGTGGCAGTCAGACCTTGACAGTGGGGCAGGTATCTTGGGGCCTAGCAAGGGTCTTGTTCAAGCAGAGGCCAGGGGACAAATGGTCAAGCACGCTGCAGAGGGGAGGAGGTGGTGGCCTGTGGTCTTCAAGGCCTCCTTCAATTATTAGATGACCAGTTGTGCAAATGTATGGTCCAATGTCAGGTGCTGTTACTGTTTAATTCATCATTCGATTTTCACATCATCTACAACGTTTTCATCAGGATCAGACTACTGGTCTGGCCTGATGCCCTGTGGAGACACTCTAGGAAATCTCGGGGGCAGGGATGGCACAGTTGGTCGTGGAGGGGGAATGGGTCCAAGGCTCTTTGTAGGTAGAATGCCTACGTGTTTGGTAATGTCGCTCCCTTCTTGCAGGATTTTTTGGGGTCACTGGAAATTGCCAGGAAGATAGAGAAATAATTCTTTTTGCATGAAACTTGGTTAGAACAAGAATGAGATCATGTTGACAGGCAACAGGGAGAATTTTTAGGTAGCAAAAAGCAGGGCAATATCACCCAAGACGGCCAGCCGTTCCCTCCCTACACTGAAAAATGACGGGTGACCTTGTCCTGCTCTCGGATTCTTTCAGGACTCCTGGGAGATGACAGGGATGAACAGAAAATCTCTCCAACCTTTCTTTGTCTGGGAAGTGAGCCTCTTTTTCTCTGGGGAGGTGGCAATCTTGTCAAATGATGTATGCATGAATTCCCTGCATCCTGGCTGGCCAGTTAGGACAACACTATGCCTTGACCTTGAGTGGCAGGTGAGGGAGAGAGGAGGTGGTGAGAGTTTGGGGTGGCACAAAGCAGGGAGAATGCCTTGGCTCAGCTGCCAGGATCATGCTGTACACCCCCCATTCCCAATACCGCAACAGACCCACCCAGTGGTCTAAACTCAACTGGAATATTCCACAAATACCCGCAGGGATTATGAAGCTTGTCCGTTAGCATTTTCCATTGAACCTTCTCATATGGCATGTTTTAAGTGGAAGCATATTTAGCAACATCCTCTTACTACAACATACTGCCATGAGTATATTTTTCAGATGATTAAAGCTCATGAGAGATACAAAAACTTACTGGGTGCCTAACAGGCACGGGGGTAGGCAGTGACGTTGACTGTAATTGTCATCAGGCAGCAGCTGTGCTTTAGTAGAAAGAGCTCTGAGCTTGCAGCAGGAAAACCCCAGGTGGATGGCCCGCCCATCAACTCACTTCCTAGGGCAGCACTTTTTAAATGTCTATGGGCAAGGAATAGTTCCTACCGTTTAGTTCTTTTAATTTTCAATCCATCACACATTGATGCTTTTGTAAAACACAATAAAAATGAGTGAACAATGAAATCCTTTTTAATTGTAAGATTCAACAGATGTGAAATTATTTTGTCAAATTGCTATAAAAGTATGTAAAAGCTTGTTCTCCATTTCTGCACCTACGTGGCTACAGACGGGAGACAAGCAGTTTGGGGGCCACCCTTGAGGAGGTAGCTGTGGGGAACTTCCTCAGCCTCCGTGAGCTTCTCTATTTACTCATCTCCTTAGACGGTGTGAGGATGAGTAAGACGATGACGGTGACGAAGATGATGATGTGTATCCATGTGTAATAGATTAAAAGCTACCACTCATATTTTAATTATTGTTCTGATTAATAAAAAGAGCAGTGGAAAATGATGGCAAGGGGCCAAATTAATATACATATATATATATATATATATATTTGCAGCAAAGGTAGGGGTTAACACAAAGTAATCAAGTCAGAATTCCCAGTGACAACAACTTGTCTGTGAGCCGCTAATTTCCCAAATTCAGAATTCTTAGCTGAGAGGCAGGAGCAGAGAAAGACACTGATAGTCAAGAAACCACAACCTGCAGCTCCTGCTTGTGTCTGCCTTGCCTTTGGCTCCCTAGAGATCTGCTGGGCCCTCCAGACTTCAATTTTCCCATCCGTAGGACCCAGGGATCAGCAGTCACTGCTCTGGGACAAGCATTCTGGGGCCCAGGCAGACACACCCTTCAAATCAGACCCAAACAAACACTTTCTCCTTACAACGCCAGGGAATTTAGTGAAGCAACGTGACTTTGAGCCATGTTGGGAAGTCCCAGTCCCTTTGCAGACTGGTGGTGTCTGAATACACGTGTGCACACGCACATGCACACGAACAAGAACCAGTCTGAGAGCCGAAAGGTCTCCCTAGGCAGTGGGGAGTCAGGGTCCCTGTGCAGGCCTGCCCAGAGGGGTCCTCTCTGCAGGTCTCTCAGAAGAGCTGTTGGAGGCAGATTCTGGCAAAAGAGGGGGCCCCAGCAGCGGCTGCCAAAGGTCAGGGCCCCACACCCAGACACCCAGGCTCCATGCTCTGCTCCCTCTGCCAGCAAGAGCAGGGTGAATCTCTCCACCATTCCCAGCCCCTCTGTTTCCCTCCACCAGACCACTGGCCCTCGTCTTTTCTTATTTTACATTTAAATTGTTTTTTGAATATCATAAAGGTAATATACACAAAATTAAAAAGCAGTGTAGAAAGATATGAAATAAAATATAAAAGTATTTTCACTTCATTTCTCTGCTCCAGGGGTGAACTCTATTAATGATCATTTGTACATCCTTACACAAAATGTTAATGTTTACAGAAACACAGTATGTGCTAGTGTGTGTGCGTGTGTATACACACACACATATATGTGTATGTGACAGGTCCTTGAATAAGGTCATTTTGTTCAACATTATTTTGCTAGAATGTTGATGAGAAAATAACCTGCTTCCCGGCAGGGGCCGCTGTCTGTGTTGAGTTTGCGTGTTCTCCCCTTATCTGCGTGGGTTTTCTTGGGTATTCCAGGTCCTTCCACAGCCCAAAGGTGTGTGTGTTGGGTGAACTGGCACGTCTATGTGGTCCCCAACTGAGCGTGTATGAGTGCACCTGGAGATGGGACAGTGTCCTGTCCAGGGCTGGTTCCCGCCTTGGGGGAACTGAGCTGCCAGGACAAGCAGTGGCCACCAACAACACTGAGCTGTAATAACTGGGTAAATAAATATCTTCCTTGTTTTTATTAATCTTTCTTAAATGTACATATAGGTCATATTGATTTTAATTTTTAACATTAGAAGTGTTTTGGTCTTTATTTATACATTCGGCGATGCTTTTGTGACGAGAAATATGCTGTCAGAACTTCACTCTTATATATATCAATTAGCCTAGGGTCAGTCAATCAAGATGGTGGACGAGAAACACCTCCAGACAGAGTGTCTCTGCAGAAAAGTCAGATTCTAGCAGAAATTAGAAGAAAGAAGCAAGAAGACGAGTATACATCGGATGAGGGTCGGAAGGAGGGGTACCTGAGACCACAGGAGACTCCATGGGAGGAGGTTGCGGAGGAGAACTGGAAGCTGAGACCTTCGGGGCAGCCTGGAGACCAGCGGCAAGGGTAGGTAGAGCGGTTAACTCTCCCCTCCCCTGCATCTCGGACTGCTGGTGGGCTCCCCAGCGGGTGGAGAGACCTGCAGACACCAGCCCAGAGACAGCCACCGCCAGTGAGCGGTAAGCCAGTAGCGGAGGCGGCACTAGGCTCCCAACTCCCTCAGGGCACCTCCATGTGCACAGACCCGAGCCGTGCGGCAGGCGCCATATTGCCTCCTCCTCCCCTCCCCCGACCCTACCCGCGGCTGCCGAGAGAGACAATATAGCCACCAGCTGGAGGCACCTCCAGGGAACAGGACCTTCCCTTTTGTGGCCCTTCAGCTGACTAAGGGGAACTCAGACGGTGAGCTCCCTACCTGCCAGCCCTCCCAGGTGCTGCTGGCACGGTGATCCCAGGAGAACGGGGCAGAGCTTGAGGCTAAGAGACATAGACCCAGCTTGGACTCCCCGTGTGTGAATTGGGACTGGCACTCCTCTCCCTGGTGGGGATATAGTTTGAACTCTGGGGCCCAGAGGTCAGACCTGCAGACCACATCCCGTGCACCGAGGTCTCGCATTGCCCGGGGCACAGAAAAACACCCTACTGAGGTGTGTGTGCCTTCAGAGGCAGATCAGCGTCCTAGAGGGCAACCCTCCCCGCAAAGGGAGGCCGTGCGCCCAGCCCAGGTGGCGTTCCTGTGCAGGGAACCTCCCCGCCGGCATCACAGCCAGGGGAGGCCTGGTGGCGTGAGGTCTGGCCTACTGGCAGAGGCCCAGGAGTAGCCGCGGAGTTGGGGACGGTGGAAAGAAGCGAGGCCCGCTCCAGACTGCAGGTCTCAGACAGCCCCCACCCCCACACGGAGACTTTCTGACTGAGCGGGGCCATTCCAGCCCCTACCTGGCAGCTTTTCCCGGAAGCAGAAAACAGAACTTGGACCCCTGCTAACAGCATTGTGGTGCCTGAGGGCAGGCTTACCCAAACCAGCTCTGCCCAGACTCACTCCCAGACCAGGCCTCACTGAGGGGGAGAAAAGGACACACCTGGAAGTCTCAGGGCCCCACTGACCACCTGAGGCACTAGAGTGCCTCTCTAGAGGAACAAGAGCTATAACAGGACACAAAAACAACAGCGTAGCCTGTTCCTCCAAGCAAGCACCACCTACTGATAAGGAGGACATCCTGCACACCCTTTTCACGGCACCTACTGACTCATTATACAGGGAGTGGTCAAATCTCATTCACAGACACCACCTAACGGCTCAGAAACTAAACAAGGCGTGTGAATACCCAAAAGAAAACCTAAAGGAAAGAAGCAACAACTGATTGACATGGGAAGAAATCAGCGAAGGAACTCCGGAAATATGAAGAACCAAACGGAA
Source organism: Mirza zaza (assembly GCA_008750895.1). NCBI lineage: Eukaryota > Metazoa > Chordata > Mammalia > Primates > Cheirogaleidae > Mirza > Mirza zaza. Next base: position 22,007 of record VSMD01067363.1, read on the forward strand.
ACCACACCCCCAAAGAGGAGCACCAGCCCATTAGAAACAGACACCAACCAAAATCAGGCAACCAAAATGACAGAAAAGGAATTTCGAATGCGGATCATAAGAAAATTCAACAACCAGCAAGAACGACTCAATAACCAACACAAAGAAACCACAAAAAGCCTCCAGGACCTAGAACAAAAATTCACTAAAGAAATCGATACAATGAAGAAAAGTTTAACCGAACTCCTGGAAATGAAGAATTAATTCAGGGAACTACAAAATTCAGTGGAAAGCCTCAAGAACAGGGTAGATCAAACAGAAGAAAGAACCTCAGAGATTGAAGATAACACCTTTCAATCAAATAAATCAGTCACAGAGAGCAGAGAAGAGAAAAGAGAAAAGCCTATAAGAGTTGTGGGATTATGTGAAGAAAACTAATGTGAGGGTCATAGGGTTATCAGAAGGGGAAGAAGAAAACACTCAAAGGTTGGACAAGCTATTTGAAGATATAATAGAGGAAAATTTCCCAGGCCTTGCTAAAAATCTCGATATACAAGTTCAAGAAGCTCACAGGACCCCTGGGAGATTCAATACAAACAGGAAGACGTCAAGACATGCAGTCATCAGACTGACCAAAATATCAACTAAAGAGGCCCTTCTATGAGCTGTAAGATGAAAGAAGCAAGTAACATACAAGGGAAAGCCAATTCAAATAACACCAGACTGCTCTACTGAGACTCTACAAGCAAGAAGAGACCGGGGCCCCATTCTCACTCTTCTGAAACATGCCCAGCCCAGAATCTTATTCCCTGTAAAACTAAGTTTTGTATATGAAAGAGAAATTGAGACATTCTCAGATAAGCAAAGACTGAGGGAATTCACCAAGACAAGACCAGCTCTTCAAGAAGTACGCAAAACAGTGTTACCGACAGATTAGCACAATAAACACGAATGTAAATCTACTCAAAGCTAAAGATCAAAGCCCAGACACTACAATGGCTCAAGAGAGAAAACAAAGCAACAAAGTTCAACCCAACATAATGAACAGAAATCTGCCCCCACCTATCAGTTATCACAATAAATGTAAATGGCTTGAACTCCCCACTCAAGAGACACAGGCTGGCCGAATGGATAAAAATCACAAGCCAAGTATCTGCTGCCTTCAGGAAACACATCTAACCTGAAAGGATGCAATTAGACTAAAGGTAAAGGGATGGAGAACAATATTTCAAGCAAACAGAAGCCAAAAGAAAGCCAGTGTGGCGGTGCTGATTACACATAACCTAGTTTTTAAATCAACAAAAGTAATAAAAGACAAAGAAGGACACTATATAATGGTGAAGGGTACAGTTCAACAAGAAGACATAACAATTCTAAATATATATGCACCCAACCTTGGTGCACCCAGATTCATAAATCAAACTCTACTGGATCTAAACAAATGGATAACAACAACACCATAATAGTTGGAGACTTTAACACCCCACTGACAGCACAGGACACATCCTCCAAACAGAAAATCAACAAGGAAATAATGGACTTAAACAGAACCCTAGAACAAATGGGCCTGACTGACATTTACAGGACATTCTACCCCCAAACCACTACGTTCTTCTCATCAGCTCATGGGTCATTCCCTAAGATTGACCATATCGTAGGACACAAAGCACGTCTCAAACAATTTAAAAAAATAGAAATTATACCATGTATCTTTTCAGACCACAATGGAATAAATGTAGAAATCAATCCTAATAGGAATCCTCATTTCTACACAAAGTCATGGAAACTAAACAACCTTCTGCTGAATGATCACTTCATAAATGAGGAAATCAAGATGGAAATCAAAAGATTCTTTGAACTAAATGACAAAGATGACTCAAGTTATCAAATCCTGTGGGACACAGCTAAAGCAGTCCTGAGAGGAAAGTTTATTTCCATAAATGCCTATCTCCAAAAGTTGAAAAGAACACAAATAGACAACCTAATGAATCGTCTCAAAGAGCTGGAAAAAGAAGAACAGATCAACCCCAAACCCAGCAGAAGAAGTGAAATCATTAAGATCAAATCAGAACTAAACGAAATTGACAACAGGGAAACTATACGGAAGATTAATAAAACAAAAAGTTGGTTCTTTGAAAAAATAAACAAAATTGACACACCATTGGCTAGACTAACGAAAAGCAGAAAAGAAAAATCTCTAATAAGCTCCATCAGGAACAATAAAGGAGAAATTACAACTGATGCCATGGAGATACAAGATAAAATTTATGAATACTACAAAAACCTTTATGCACACAAACTGGAAAATGTGGAGGAAATGGACAATTTCTTAGAAACACACAGCCTCCCTAGGCTCAACCAGGAAGAAATACAATTCCTGAACAGACCAATATCAAGTACTGAAATTGAAACAGCAATAAAAAACCTTCCTAAAAAGAAAAGTCCTGGACCAGATGGTTTCACACCCGAATTTTACCACACCTACGAAGAAGAACTGGTGCCCATCCTGCAGAAATTATTCCACAACATCGAGAAGGATGGAATCCTCCCCAACACATTTTATGAAGCGAACATAACCCTGATACCAAAGCCAGGAAAGGATGCAGCAAAAAAAGGAAACTATAGACCAATATCCCTTATGAATATAGATGCAAAAATTCTCAACAAAATCCTAGCCAATCAAATCCAGGTGCTTGTCAAGAAAATAATTAATCACAACCAAGTGGGCTTCATCCCAGGGATGCAGGGATGGTTCAACATACGCAAATCTATAAATGTAATTCACCATATAAACAGCAGCAAAAACAAACACCATATGATCCTCTCAATAGACACAGAGAAAGCATTTGGCAAAATTCAACACCCTTTTATGATAAGAACGCTCAACAAAATAGGCATAGATGGGGCTTACCTAAAAATGATACAAGCCATATATGACAAACCCACAGCCAATATCATACTGAATGGGGAAAAACTGAAAGGATTCCCACTTAGAACTGGAACAAGACAAGGTTGCCCACTATCTCCACTTCTGTTCAACATAGTGCTAGAAGTCCTTGCTGCAGCAATCAGACAAGAGAGCGGAATTAAGGGCGTCCAAATGGAAGCAGAAGAGATCAAATTCTCACTCTTTGCTGGTGACATGATATTATATTTAGAAAACCCCAAGGATTCAACCAAGAGACTCCTTGATCTGATAAATGAATTTGGTAAAGTCTCAGGATACAAAATCAATACACGGAAATCAAAGGCATTCATATACGCCAACAACAGTCAAACTGAGAACCAAATCAAAGACTCAATTCCCTTCAAAATAGCAACAAAGAAAATAAAGTACCTTCGAATATATTTAACTAAGGAGGTAAAAGACCTCTACAGGGAGAACTATGAAACACTGAAGAAGGAAATAGCAGAGGATATAAACAGATGGAAGAATATACCATGCTCATGGGTTGGCAGAATCAACATTGTTAAAATGTCTATACTACCTAAAGTGACCTACAGAGTCAACGCAATCCGTATCAAAATACCATCATCATTTTTCACAGATATAGAAAAAATAATTTTATGCTTCGTATGGAACCAGAGAAGACCCCATATAGCAAAAGCAATCCTAGGTAATAAAAACAAAATAGGAGGTATCAATTTACCAGACTTCAAACTATACTACAAGGCTATAGTCATTAAAACAGCTTTTTACTGGCACAAGAACAGGGACATTGACCAGTGGAACAGAACAGAGAACCCAGATATAAAACCATCCTCATATAGCCAACTAATCTTTGACAAAGCAGACAAAAACATACACTGGGGAAAAGAATCCTTATTCAATAAATGGTGCTGGGAAAACTGGATAGCCACATGTAGAAGACTGAAACAAGACCCNACTAATCTTTGACAAAGCAGACAAAAACATACACTGGGGAAAAGAATCCTTATTCAATAAATGGTGCTGGGAAAACTGGATAGCCACATGTAGAAGACTGAAACAAGACCCACACCTTTCACCTCTCACAAAAATCAACTCACGCTGGGTAACAGACTTGAACCTTAGGTGTGAAACTATTAGAATTCTAGAGGAAAATGTTGGACATACTCTTCTAGACATTGGCCTAGGCAAAGAATTTATGAAGAAGACCCCAAAGACAATCACAACAGCAACAAAAATAAACAAATGGGACCTAATGAAATTAAAAAGCTTCTGCACAGCCAAAGAAACTGTCAAGACAGCAAACAGACAACCCACAGAATGGGAGAAAATTTTTGCAAGCTACAAATCTGATAAAGGGCTGATAACTAGAATCTACTTAGAACTCAGGAAAATCAGCAAGAAAAAATCAAACAACCCTATCAAAAAATGGGCAAAGGACATGAACAGAAACTTCTCAAAAGAAGACAGAATAATGGCCAACAAACACGTGAAAAAATGTTCAACATCTCTAATCATGAGGGAAATGCAAATCAAAACCACAATGAGATATCACTTAACTCCAGTGAGAATGGCTTTTATCAAAAAGTCCCCAAACAACAAATGCTGGCGTGGATGCGGAGAGAGGGGAACACTCCTACACTGCTGCTGGGACTGCAAACTAGTTCAACCTCTGTGGAAAGCAATATGGAGATACCTCAAAGCGATACAAGTAGATCTACCATTTGATCCAGCAATTCCACTACTGGGCATCTACCCTAAAGATCAAATGTCACTTTATGAAAAAGACACATGCACTCGAATGTTTATAGCAGCACAATTCACAATTGCAAAGCTGTGGAAACAACCCAAGTGCCCATCAATTCATGAGTGGATTAATAAAATGAGGTATATGTATACCATGGAATACTACTCAGCTTTAAGAAACAATGGTGATATAGCACCTCTTGTATATTCCTGGATACAGCTGGAACCCATTCTACTAAGTGAAGTATCTCAAGAATGGAAAAA